>JAZKJV010000607.1:132500-308160 GCA_037367405.1 Ottelia alismoides
GCTTAAAAAGCTCGGGCCTTGGGTCGGGCTTAGGCCCGCAAAATTTTTTTTGTTCGGCCCAAGCCCAGGCCCGGCCCAATTCCTTTGGGTCGGGCTTGGGTCGGGCCGGCCCATCTCCCAATTAGATATTATTAACTTTGACTCTTTTATTTCAAGTTAATTTCAACTCAAGTTACACAAGCCAAAATTGATTAAAACATGTACCACAATACTTGTGAGACAACTAAAATTCAATTCTACTAAATCCGAATTTACACATGTGCACTCAATGCTAGATACCATGAATGTCCATTATTTATAGATATTGAAAGAGGGAACCAAACTTATCCAGTTAACAATAACAGGTGCACCAGATCCTACATTTTAAAAAATAGGATAAGACCCATATTGGATAAATGTACAATAATAGAAAATGTTTTGATTGAAAAAAATAAATACTAACAAATTAAAGAATAACCAAAAGAATCTAAACCAAATACTAATTAAGGAAAATTAATTCTTAATTGAAATACATTGATCATCAACTCATGTCACATGCTTGACTTTCTTGATTTATAAAAATTGTATGAAGACATGATACAAGAAGAGAGTGCACATGAAATAGGTGGGAGTTTTCATGCATGTAGGATGTGAGAAAGGATTCGGGCCCTCTTCGGGCCGGACCCTTGGGCCGGGTCGAGCTGGGCCGAGCCAAGCCCGAGCCCGGCCCAAAAAAGTTTTGGACCTAAATATTAGGCCCAAGCCTGGTCCGATATTCCTTTGGGCCTGGGCCAGGCTGGGATTTTTGGGCTGGGCTTCGGGCTGGGCCGGGCCGACCCAGCCCAATGCTCATCCCTAACCGGTACCCATTAGAATCAGATACCCATTGTGACGGGTTGGGTCGACCCCATGACCCAATAATGCTGGATCGGAGCAAGTCACAGTTGAATGAGTCAGGTATCTGCCCCGTGAACACCCCTAGTTAAAAGCAAATGAAAAAATTTGAAACAAATCAGCATCTATTACTCATATTGAAAACATTGCTTCATACCCATTTAGTTCACAAATGGTAAACAAATATAGTACTTTGTACACAGTATCTCTCTCCTAATCATCAACAAATATAAGAAAAAAATAACTAATAGAATAAAATGTAATAAAGATTACAAGATAGCATTACTGGCCCAAGTAGGAAGATCAATAAAAAAGAAGCAAATATAGGATGTGATGGATGGAGTAATGATATTTAGATGTAGGTTTGAGTAGAGAGCTTGTAGCCGGACAACATAGCGGAGAAGGAGATGGCGACGAAGGCGAAGAATGCCATGCTGATGGAAGCAGCCAATGCATCTGTGAATAGATTGTCTGATCCCTCTCTCATTCTATTTGTCATCGGAATCGCTGACGACATCGCTGACATCAGAAGATAGGCTATCACCTGCTCATGCCACATCATTATGGATACCTCATTAACTATATATGTCGGTGAAAAATAAATGGTAAATTTAAAAAAAAAGTTTCAATTTTTCATTCAAAAAGGATTGGCGGTGCAGCTTGTTGTCCGTCTCCCATCATTTTCTATGCAAGTGTTTCGTAATTTTCTCTGATTGATTAACAACAAACGAATCTAGATGAGGAGCCTTGTTTTTTAATTGCAATAAACGTGTTAAAATTTTCAAATTTAGAGTTTAACATTGATGTAAAAGTACAATGGAAGCTTATGGGAACTGGCATTTGAGATGAAAAGTGAAATAAAATAAAATAAAATAAAGGGATTTTTACCCGGCAGACCCTATAATCTTTTGCAATTACCGCTACGACCTTCGAAACATCGTAATTCCTCTCTCGACCCCGTAAACTTGTTAACTCTTACCCCACAGACCCTGTGGTTAATCCCCATCCATTTGTCCGTTAAATGTTACCAGATTCCGTTAAAAAGATGTCCATATTACCCTCTTTATTTATTTAACTTACTATGAATGCCATTCCCTCCCACCCTCCACCTGCCCTCCCTCCCTCCCACCGTCCACCTACATATGAAAACGTCGCCTCCCTACAGCATCCCCTCATACAGTCCGCTGCCGCCCCTGCTCGAAAACTCCCCTCCTCCGTCGACCGGCGTCGAAGCTCCCCCTGTGGGTCCTGAATGTGCATCCAAGACAATGCTTGACTGCCACTGCCAATCAGATATAGATATATACTGACCACAAGAATTTTTCATTCTAGAATTTAATATCTTATTTATTAAAAAAAATCTCCCCGGATAAGAAAGCACAAAAACAACCATAGGACAAGATTTACAGGATTCAGCTCCGACTGTGCTATGTCTTTGACTATGATGACAGATTTCTTTCATTATTGTGGAAGAAACTGTAAGAAGATGACGATAAAAAAACAAGAATCTATGACTATGATGGTTTATGTAATACTAAGTACAAACAAATCTTACTAAACGGACAGATTCTCAAATCATCCTAAACTGATAGATTGTTCAGATCCTCCTAAACGAGAAGATCCTGAAATCCCCCTTGATGGTAAGAACACAAATGTTGGAAAACAATCAGAATTTGAATGAATCAAGTAATCAATTGTAATATGAACGGATTGTTTAATCATAAATCAGGGGAATGTAGACAGATCCCCTAATCAATCAAAATCTGAATGAATCACGGGAGAATGCGGCGTCAAGGGTGCACCATGGAATCACGGGTCAAGGGTACACCATGGAATCACGATTGCTGCGAGCGAATGGTGGAGTCGGGGGCCCTGGCGGCGCTGATAGCGGCACTGAGGGATGAGACCGTCGTGGAGGAGGCGGCCGGGGCGGTGGCATTGCTAGTCAGGAAGAAGGTGGCGGCGGAGAGGGTGGCGTGGGACGAAGCGGCGGTGGGTGTGCTGGCCGAGGTGATGAGGAGGGGGAAGGCGACGGCCAGGGAGAACGCAGCGGCGGCGATGGCGGAGATGTGCAGGAGTGGCGGGGAGGCGGTGGCAGAGGCGGTGGCGAGAGCGCCGGCGTTGGGGGCCATGGTGACGAGCTTGATGCTGACGGAGACCATGAGGGCGAGGAGGAAGGCTGCCGTGCTCGGGAAGGTGTTGAAGAGGTACGAGGAGAGGAAGGGCGGCTTCTACGGTGCGTGGCGGTGGACCGACGATGCGCCTGTGTCCATCTCGAGGCATGTACAGGTGGTGCAGATTAACCTGTGAGAAAGGGCATTATTGTGATCAGGATCTTTTTCTGATCTGAATATGAATACAGTTCACCGGAGAGGCTCTGTTTGCCGGCGTTAGGAGGCTGTATCTCAACGACAACAGGTTCACAGGAGAGGTGCCGGGAGGATTGGTGGATGTAAGAGCAGGGAGTAATTATTTTCTTCTCGTACTTGATTCTAACCGTTCGATCGCAGAGTGGTTAGATTAACTCATTTTTAACCCAAGGAAGTTAACTTTAGATGTGTCAATTTAACGGTAGGGTTTGTTGGGTAAGACGGAGCAAGTTTACAGGGTCGAGGGAGTAATTACGATGTTTCAAAAGTCGTAGCGGTAATTGCAAAAGATTCCAGGGTCTGCCGGGTAAAAATCCCTAAAATAAAATGTATTTTTGTTATGTTTCAAAGATGATGACTGTAGTTGAGAGTTCGATGAATAGTTAAAGCTGTTTTTTTTTTAATTTGCTCAAAAATAGTCCTGTTGTATAATTTTTTAGATTCATTTGAAAGGTCATGGTTGACGGTTAACATCATCATATCATCCCTTTATTTTGGAAACAATGCGAAAACATCGTACTGGAGTGATGTATTAATTTTTATTTGCATTCTTCTTAACCTTCCTTGGACGTTGCATGCATATTTACTAACTAATTTTACCACTAACTTGTAAAAGATTGACACGCATAACAATTAAGATTTTTTCTCTTTTTAAAAATAAAAGGCAGGCTACTCAGCGTGGTTTGGCACCGCGCACTAACGTAGTACTTTGTTTTTATACAATCCAATCATATGACAGAACCTTGTTACTTAGAATCTGTGTTTCTTACATATTACTAGTATGCAACATTTTTTAAGAAGCATCTTACACTGTATAATCATTTAATCTCTTATAAATATCTATGTGTGCGTACGTGGTGTGTGTGCGGGTTTGTTGTGCACACCTACCTACGTGTGTGCGCGCGCGCGTACATATGAGTGTATGTATGTGTGTAACACCTCAACATAGTCTATCATCTCATGAAGTATGAGAGTAGGTTATAAGCAGGGACGAAGTCAGGATTGTTAGCTCATGGGGGTCAAATATAATAGAAAGATATTTTTCAAATATATACAAAATTTTTCTACTTAAGATATAAATTTTATTTTGACTTCATATCACTCCATCATCAAAATTATTAAACTATTATTTGTAAACATATTACAAAAATTTTAAAAATATAAAAAGAAATACTTCATTATTAAATTTACCAACAATCTTACTATATTTAAATATGACTTGGTAGTCAATAGTTTGTCATATATAAATTATTATTGTAAGTAGTTGTTCCTTTTCTTTGTTTTAGAATTGATCATGAAAGAAACAATTAACAGTGTTATAATTATTTATAATAAAAAAATAAAAGAGATCGAACATACCTTTATGTTAAACTATTTAAAGTGCACTCTCCTTAACTTTGAATCATACTCATCTATAATTGATTCCACTGGAATACTTTTAGCAAATTCTTTCTCAATATATATCAATAAATAATTTATGAGAAAATTATCTTCGTATTTAAAAATCCAACAACCATGTATTATTTTTTGAGAAACTACTTTCTCAATGAAATCTGTTTTTTAAGGATTGGTAGCTTTAAAAATAGATTAGAATATAGTAACATCTATATATGTATTTGTATCCACCGGTTTGCATTCGTATGTATGATATGTAAGTTTACCAATGGAGATCATTTATACAAGTGTATATATATCATTACAACTTTCATCCAATTCGTTCTATAATGTAAAATACATGTATTTAGCCTCGAAAATATAATTTCTGTTACATATTTTATTTTGACTAGCGATCAGTGGTTTCAACTAGTATATTTTGTTATAAAAAAATAAAACACTCCATCATAATGCATGTATTGAACTTGAACGAACCAACATGATACGATCATTTGACAATTATGAATGGAGTGTCAAAAGTTAATAAGTAATATTTTTATAAAGCTTTTTCGCAATATGATGGTTACTGGATAAAAATTATGAAAAAAAAATCTTATTTTTATACTCACAAACTATTAGCATCATTATAACAATAAATTAGCGATTAAAAGTACCATTCCATTCTATCACTTCTTCTATGGTATAGCAAAAACTCCAACACCTGCTCTAAAATCCATGACAATCACAAGATATAAATAAAATTATTGAGAATTTGGCATTGTGGAAACTAAATAAGCACATCCATAAGAGGTGATACAATTACCATCATAGCAAATAACAAGCTAATTTGATCAAATTTTTATATACATGTATTAATGATTTAATTGACATCTATCATTAGATCAATTAAAAAAGAATAATAAATATAAAACATATTCGATGATGTTGATACATGCACACACTTCTTGCGAGTAACGAAGGAAGATTGTATAAAATCAATTTAAGCGAAGGCCGGGGATAGTGCCCAAACGGCTACGTTGAAGTTATGACATAGGAAAATTGGCGGAATTTGATTCGTTTGCATTGTCCAATCGAGAAATTGAAAATAGAAAGAGAGAAGAATAAGTTGGTTGCATGCACTATGTATTCACATTATGGAAATAAACATTGAGGGTAATCACGTCCACTAGGGAAATAGTAAGCATTATTTTTTTCCAAGTTTTATAATTTAAATGGTGTTTTTACAATTAGAGATGAGGGTGTGGCCCCTATGGAGCTAATATTATTTTCCCTAATTTTAGGGATGGAAGGTGCCGGTAGGGGAGGGAGGAGTGTGATCTCAATTTCCCATAAAAATAGAGGGAAGGTGCGAGGGAGTTTTTTACCCCTAAAATTAGGGAGACACGGGGGGCGGGGGGGATGCATGGGCTTCTAAATTTAGCAAAAGGA
This sequence comes from Ottelia alismoides, assembly GCA_037367405.1. Taxonomy (NCBI): domain Eukaryota; kingdom Viridiplantae; phylum Streptophyta; class Magnoliopsida; order Alismatales; family Hydrocharitaceae; genus Ottelia; species Ottelia alismoides. Next base: position 138,566 of record JAZKJV010000607.1, read on the forward strand.
GGAGGCGTGGAGGAACTATGGGGGCATCGCAAGGGAGATTTACAACAAGATCATGGTAAAAAAATATTGTGACTGACTTAAAGTTGTATGTCTAGCCAAGGTTCAGGAGCATCATGAGAGGATCAATCATATTGATATCATGTTTCACTTCTTCCATTCTTCGAAAGAAAAACAAGGTGAAAAAGGTATGCACTGTAGATAACTGATTGATATGTTCATACTACAAAAGCATTTCTAGAGAGCATGTTCAAACATTGCGTGCGTTTGCTCAATGTCAACTATTGGTACTAGCTCCATAATAAGCTTCCATTGATGAGAAGGCTATGGTGGAGTCTCGTAGTTGTTACTCGATAGTTTGAGGATTCAATTCAAGATGAAAATCTTTGATATGCCTTGAATCATGATTTATTAAGAATCCATATGGATTCTTATTGAATTGAGGGTCCATCCACATTTAGCTAATTAGAGGATCCATATCTATTTTCGAGGAGAAGGTCCCGCGACGGGTGGGGGTGGCGTGGAACAGGTGTTGAATCGTTGTCAGAAGAACATGCATCCGGTCTTGAAGCGCCTTTTACAGAGGAGGAGGTCAAAAATGCGGTGTGGGATTTGAATGCAGACGGAGCACCTGGGCTGACGGTTTTTCAGTCTTCTTCTACAGGAAATTCTGGGACATGCTGAGAGAAGACATTATGGCAGTAATTGATGAGTTCAGAAATGGCAACAGGGGATTCGAGAAGGTTAACAGGACGATGTTATTTCTCCTTCCGAAGAAGGAAAACCCGATACAGGTGGATACTTTAGGCCGATTGCATTGTCTAACGCATTATATTTGATTCTCGCCAAGGTATTGGGAAACGAGATCAGGCGGGTGCTGGATGGTGCAGTCCTGCAGAATCAGACTGCTTTTATCCCTGGCAGGCAGATGGCGAACGGACTGGTTATGGCTTCTGAGATTTGCCTTCAATGGCGTCGGGAAATGCTAAGGGCTTGATTTGGAAGATTTACTTCGAAAAGGTGTATGACTACGTGGACTGGAGCTTCTTGTGGGAATCTCTTCGACAACGCGGCTTTAGTGACCTCTGAATATCATGGATGAAAAGGTGCGTCACTACCTCCTCCTACTCAATTCTGGTGAATGATAGACCAGAAGGTGGCTATTTTCAGCCACAAAGGAGTGTGAGACAGGGTTTCCCATTATCACCGATGCTTTTCGTCCTAGTGACGGACACGCTAGCGGTGATGTTCAGGAGAGCGGCCGATAGTGGGTGGTGTGAAGGATTCTATATGAGGTCCATCTCAATCCTCTTCTACAATATGCAGATGACACCGCCATTTTCCTGGGAGGTACAGAAGAAATGCATAGAAGGACGAGGCAGCTGGTAGAAATATTTAGCAGCATTTCAGGTCTCAAGATCAATAGAGAGAAGTCTGTAGTGATCCAGTTCGGGTTGGATGAGGAGGCGAGTATAGCAAGGGCTGTATTTTTGGATGCCCTCTTGGTGAGCTACCGATTACCTATCTTGGGCTACCTCTCGTGGCGGGTAGGCTCAGGAAGGCGGAATGGGATATGGTCCTCAGAAGATTTGAAGAGCGACTTGCAGGTTGGAAGGGGGTCACTCTATCTAAAGGAGGAAAGTTGATTCTCCTAAAGCATGTGTTGTCGGCAATTCCTATTTTCTTCTTTTCTACCCGTTTGATGCCGATTGGTATAAGGAAGAAGATAGAAGTAATGATGAGAAGATTCTTCTGGTCGGATGGAAGACAACAAAGAGCAAGCATACATCTGGTAGGGTGGGAGGATATCACAAGACAAAGGAGCGAAGGAGGCCTTAGAATTTGCAATGTCTCTAGTATGAATAAAGTACTTTTGGCTAAATGGTTGGTGCAGATTTGGGGTGATACATATAGATTGGCTATCCACCTTGTACAAAAGATTTATGGGGTTAACGGATCACTACAAGCTGTAGAGTGAGATTCGAGTCTTCTCTTTGGAATGGGATCCATGATATTTTACCACAGCTAAGGTTGAGAATGGTGCCAAGAATGGGGTCTGGGGAGGTCTTTCGTTTTTGGCTGGACAACTGGACGGGTGGGGGTGCTTTATGCAGTAGATTCCCAAGACTCTTTGCTTGGGCAGAAAGCAGAGGATGTTCAGTGGCTCAAGTCAGAATCTCTGGTTCATGGGTTCCTCACTTCCTGCACGATCTTTCTGGACGTAGAAGGGAGGAGTTGGATAGAATGCTATCTAAGCTGCCCTCTCATGATTGCATCTCGCAAGGTAAGGATCATTTTGCTTGAGAGGGAGAGAGATTCTCGGTGAAAAAGGCATACAAAGTGTTTAGAGGGAGAAGTGATGATTTGGAAACTGACCTGAAGTAGGATATGAAGATTATCTGGACAAGCAGGATCCCTTGCAGAGTCAAGTTTTTTCTGTGGTGCTTTAGAAGAGGAAGGATTTGGGATAAAGCAAGAAGAGGAAGACTGTTTGGCATTCTAGATACACAGTGTGATAGATGTGGCACACAGACGGAGGATGCAGAGCATTTGTTCTTTACATGTCCTGCATCGGATCGTGTTTGGAAAGAGATTGGCGCGACATGGATACGGCATGGTGGTACGACTGATTTCTGGAGATTTATTAGGTCGGTGGGGATGAACTCGACGTATGACGTTTCTTTGTCATTTGCGGCTCTTTGGGCATATGGGGAGGAAGAAATGATCTGATTTTTAAGAACCAAAGGTTCTATTCCGAAAATGTAATCGCTTCTTGTATCTCTCTTTATCGATTCTGGTCCACAAGGTAATGTATATCTTTATATTACTATAAATTAAAGGTTTGGAGGTGAGTCCCAACTCGGGAGTTCACCCTTTTTCCTCTAAAAAATGTATTTTAGTTGATTTGTAATTAGAAAATCCATCTATATCCTAGTGATTAGCGATCCATCTAATTGTATTGTGATCGGAGATCCATTTGCATGGGTCCACTATATAAACTCATATAGAGTTAGAGTTTAAAATCATCTTTGTACTGTAGTTCTTCCATTATACTATTGAGATAGATCCACCGCACTGCCAAGAGTGTAACCAAGTTATAATTGAAGTTTGTAAATCTTGTTGTACGATTATTTATTGCGTGCTTACCTATGAGTGATATGTAGCTCACTTCAGTCACGTCAAACAAGCATGTGTTTGTATAAAGGATAAGAAAATAAATAGAAGATGAAAAAGTCACAATTTCTGCAACAAGAGTGGTCATACTACAGACTAATGCAGGGCGAAGAGAAGGCATGCACTCAACCAGTAAATTAAGGATTTAGAATTTTTTCTGGGCACTACGTGCTCGAGAAGCTTACATGACGTAGTCTCAGCATTGGTAAGCACCGTACAATATGCACTTTGGACTAAATACATTCTAATTTATGGGATCTTGGTGAAGTTCAACAAAGGGAGATGCTTCACATTGATTGATGACTGTATGAGAAAGGTTTGGATTTATGTTTAAGAAGAGGACGAGGATATTTATGCAATTTAAGCAGTGGAAGATGATGGTTATTTATGCAATTTAAGCAGTGGAAGATGATGATTGAGTTACATAAACAGGCACGTGAAGAGGATGAGGGTTGATAATTCTGCAAGGGAAGAAGGGGTAGTTGCTTATCTGTGTGTAGGTGCACATGTGTGTGCGCGTGCACTTACGCATGTGTGCATGTGTTCGTGCATCCGTGACTTATCAAGAAGTCCTGAAATTATACATCTAATTTCAGTGGCATCCCAACATTTAAAAAGTAACAATACGATATCACTGTTGTAAAAGTCGATCGACTAGTCGAGTCGGGGGAATGGAGTAGCCGACTCAACTAGACCTTGTCGGACATTAGTTGGTCAACCCGACTAATCGGGCCAACAAGTCAACTGACTTTTACATGTAATTTTATTCTAATATGCTAAATGTTATATTTATAGTTAATTAATTCTTTTCTTTCATTATAATAGTATGGAAATTGTACAAAATTATGTAAATATATAAGAATATATATAGTATGATTTATATATTTAAAATAATTTTAAAAAATTAAAATCAACTAATACCGACTAAATTCGATTACTCACTCAATTAAAGATTATTCCTTAGTTAGAAACCCCGTTGGCCTAGTACCGATTTCTACAACTTTGGTAGTACCCGATTTTTATGCAATTTTATTTGGAACTGAAGGAATTAAACTGACCATTTATCGTTCTAGCCCCTATCTGTACACGTGTGTGAATATTATATAAAAATCCTTGAATTATACACTCTTTAAAAAGTAATTCTGGAACCTGATATATATTATCTACTTCAATGTGGTTTAGAACTGAAGAAATTAAGTTTTTAATCGTTCTAGCATTAATTTGCAATCGCGCCATACGATGTTGATATAATATTAAAACAATCTGAACATGTTATTTTCTAAACTTTAGATATGACATATACATTTTTTAATAGTTTTGGGATTTCTTTGTAATTTACTATAACTTATATATACATATATAAAGAAAAAGTTGAAATATCAAAAAAATAACTAATTTAGTATTGTAATCTATGTAGATATAACCTCATAAAATATTACGTTCAACTTGTGTACAAATTGAAAATGAAAAATTATCATAAAAAGAACAGTTAATGAAAGTTGCGGCCATGCCAACAGCATCATCATATCATTAGCATAATAATAACAAATATATTTTTAATATGAAGAGGCCCACAGGCCATATGATCTCTCTTGCGCGTACAGCGAACCCACTCCCCTTGTACCAAGTACCAACCACCAGCCCACGGCAGGACATTGCAACAGGGAAGAATGGTAATACCCTTTAATGTATTAATTAATAAATAATTTTATCATATCTGCGTCTCGTTAGATCGAATTTTCAGACTAACGGGTTTCAATGATAGGAGAGAATGCGTAGTTGTGCAACTTGTCTAAGCATGAAATGTAGAGGACTTAAAGTGTTATTAACAAATCTACAAGAGTGCATATATCAGAAAAAAAGGAGAAAATCCCAAAGCAAGTAAAAATCCTATTGTTTTGTGTTGCGGAAAAGTAATAGAAAATGGCATAAAGCAAATTAAATTCCAATTGAAGACTTTTTATCTTCCTAATACAACGAAGATCAATCTTTGTATTTTCATGCAACGTTTTAAAAATAGGATGTGACCAGTCAGTCAGACCAGTTAGACTGATACAGTTTACCGCTTCTTATTGGTTTCGTTTGAATGTCTCCATTTTTTATCAAACCATTGTTTTAAATTATTATTTCAAATATCGTTAGGTTCAACTGAAAATGAATTGTAATTGAATTTGAAATTTATTCAAAAATAGTGATTCAAAAATAGTGGTGTCAATAAAAGCTGAACTCAAGACCTTCTCGAATCAAGTTGAAATTTGAGACAGCATGGTGATATATCATGTTTAATTAGATTTTAAGGAATGCTGATGTCATTATCTGGTTCAAAGGTTCAACTTAATCCGATCTTTTTGATAAGGTTTTTGATTCAGTATTCCATTCCTTTTCAAAAACATTGTTTTCATGTGCACAAATACCTTTTAAGGCCATACTCGTTTGGAGAATAAGCACTGCAATAAGGGATCAATTTTCTGCTCGACACAATTTCCAAGAGTACTGTTATTGCCATCCACATCCAATTATTTCACCGTATTCCACCTTTATTCGTATCTTCATTCCCCTTTATCTACCCTTATTCCATCGTATTCTTACTCATATCTTTCCCGCCAAACAATGAATAGGCTCTTATTCTTTATCTTTATCTATGCCTATTTCCAAACCGAACGCCCCCTAAATGTTGCAGAACATGTCCTCAGAGTGAGTTATTTATAGGAATAAACACACGAAACACCCTATAGAGAATATCCTTTGTTGTACTGCAGAGGTATGCCGTGCCACTGGAGTCACTCGATCATGATCGAACGGTTCACATGTAAAGAGCCAAAATCTGGAATTCATGTCAACCGTTCTATCTTGATCGAGCGGCTTTGGCTATACAGCCGAGCCTCCGAGGAGCCGGTCAACACCTATGGTACGCATTTACAAATCCAGATACGAAGTATTTGCTCGTAGGGGTCGAATAACAAGCGGAAACGCATGTAATATAACTTCATTTATGAGATATAGTTTATTGTATCAATGAGATGAATCGCCGAATCATTACCGGGTGAAGTAAATTATTTGTTCACGTAATTATTATGTCATCAATAAATCACAACCATTTCATTCCCAAAATTCCCCAAATCGGAAACGATCGAAACGAGAGATAACAGGTACCTGATCCCCCGCGAAATCGACGATCGAGGATGTCCGCCTGGACCAGAGATCCCTAACCCTGACGGCGTCCTGGAGAGCATGCCTCACCAACTGGAGTCCCGAGTACAGGAATGCTAAGAACCCTATGGCCACCACATACCTGCGATCAAATTAAAACCCAATCGATCCATCGCAGATCCGCATCGCCATCGAATCGGCAGCAGTTTCCAAAAGCGCAACGGAGACAGACCTGAACTCCTCGTAGTTCTCGAATTCCTTCCAGTCGCCGTGCCTGTTGGAGGCCATGACGACGAAGCAGAGCATGGAGAAGAGGCAGCAGGCGGACCGCAGGAGAGATCCTCCCCTGGTGAGGAGGTCCTCCCTCTTTACCCGCTGGAGGATGGACGACACGGCGGGCGCGGGCGTGGGCGCGGCGGGGTTCTCGGGGTCGGCGGGTTCTGGCTGCGGATCTGCCGCCATGGTATTGGTGGGATCTGAGAGGAGGGGAGGAGGAAGAGGAGAAGGGAAGCAAGAGAGCTGGAGGATGGGAGGTTGCCCAATCCATGCCAACAAGTATTGTGTGTGTTTTGGGCACTGCTGAGCTGGACGTCTCGAACGTATGTTGGAGGGGCTACCACATCATGGAGGGAAAATATGGTAATGTAGTGTAGTTAGGATGTGATGTTGTCAATGACGAGTTATTTTTCAGTATTGGACATCAATGGGAAATTATTTCTCAAAATGGGTACCGACCGAAATTTTTTCTCAGAATGGGGATGTATCGGCAAATCGTTTGTCGTTCACCCACGTTGCGCGGCAAACGGTTTGCCGTGGTGACGTGGCGATGCGGTCTTCGGTGCTTGCGACAGAGAGCATTTCAGACACAAGGCACGGTAAACGATTTGTCGTTGATGCCACGTCACCACGACAAACCGTTTGCCGCACCAAGTACATGAGCGACAAACGATTTGCAAACACATCCCATTTCGAGAAAAAGTTTCGGTTCGTACCCATTTTGGGAAATAGTTTCCCATAGGTACCCATATCGAGAAATAACTTGTCAATGACACCCATTATATAATAAAAATGCGATAACTATAGAAAGAACTGCTATACTTTTTTAACTTTTTTGTACTAGTAGGAGGATTCTAACTTGGGTCCTTTAAAGTGGGAGTTACTGCTTCTATCATCAAACTATTAAAGATGTAACCGCTGATTACAAGTGCATACGAAAAGTTATGCTTAAGCTCAATTTTGAGGGTGATACTATTCTCAAAAAATTAAAGAATTCATTTTCGAGGTCCACGAAAGTGACAGAAATGAATGAAAAGTAAACTCATTTTTCAAAAACAAAATTTTCATATATTAATGGTTCAGCGTAAAATTAATGAAAAACAAATGAATTTGTTTTTGCTTGAAACAAAAGGAAATATAAATATATTGATATATTATTATAGAAAAAAATAAATAAAGAGAGGTTTGGAGAAATACATATGATTTTTGTTATTATCATCCAATTCCAAATGTGGAGAGATCTGAAATGAAAAATACAGTTTCCCTCTATGTAGAGGAGACTTAAAAGGAAGTGAAGAAAGATGGAAAAATAATTAATATCCTTTCAAATTATCAGTCAGTTGAAAATATTTTGAAACTGTTTTTCTTTTCCTGTGCATCATTGGAAAATGGGATTTTCCAAATCTTGTGCCCCTACAAATATTGTAAGGACACTTTAACCTCCATGCACATCATATTCAAATTAGAATTTTGTCATTAATTTCTCAGATTTTTATATTGTTAAGTTTGACTATTTATGGACCAAAACATATGTACGTATAAATACTTGAAATTTAAAGTCTCAACTTTAGACTTGAGTACTTATCAAAGAAAATCGCTCCTGCCAACTTCTTGGATTCGAGCTCAAGTCCAAGTTGTTGAGTAATAGTTATCCATTCTTATAACTCACGCTCACACTTAGTAAATATTAGACATGCTCATGCCAACTTCTTGGATTCGAGCTCAAGTCCAAGTTGTTGAGTAATAGTTATCCATTCTTATAACTCACGCCCACACTTGGTAAATATTAGATGTGAGATTATGTTTGAGTACTATACCATGCATCCTCTGCATCCATAATAACTGTGTTGGTTGCTACCTAGTCATCACTTGAAACTCTTCCCAACAGCGAACATATATATCACGAATTGTGTAGTTGAGACAATCAAACGAACTTGAACTACCTCAACAACGTAGACGTCGATAGCATTGCAATAACATTGGCCTTCGATAATGAATAATTAAAGTACTCATCGTCATATCTTCTAGTGTTGAATATACAAAAACATATATTATTCGTTAGAAAATTAACTTTAGTTCTTGTAAATTAGCAAAATATGTTATGTTAATTGCTAAATGTTCATATAGCGATGACTTAGTAGTTGACCTATTTGTTAAAATTTGCATTAGTTGTTTTTTAATTTAACAACGTTTTAAGAAAAAGCAAATGATAACAATCGCTAACAATGAATATGATATTCTCTACAAATTTACAGATTTATTAAAAGAATTGTATTCATTGTTATATACACATTCACTACAACAAATTTGGCATAAGGTAACAACTAATTTTTATTCATTGTTATATCATTTGTAGTTGAATATATAATAACAAATATCATATGTTACTTCATTCTTCAAATTGGCAATGAATATCATATTCGTTGCTATATTCTTAGCAACAAATCATATAACAACGGTTATCCGTCAACTTTTTTATCTAATCGTTATTAAATTTAACAACGATTGATGCAAATTTTAACGATAAAGACAACAGACAAATTGTTGTTATATGAACATTTAGCAACAAAAACGATATTCATTGCTATTTCAAAAAAAATCAACTTTACAACAAATAATATTTGTTAGTATATATTTAACATCGGAAGACATGCCAACTAATATTCAAGTTAAACATTTTGCCTTAAGTCAATTTTCCTATAGTTATTTAAGTAAGAAAGATATGGCACCGATAATTAATGGAACTATCCGAAAATAATTACATTAGTTGATAGCTCTCGCCAAACTTATAAATGTAACGATTAATGGAACTTAATGGCCATATGGTTAAATTACAACTATAAAAATTTTGTATGGATAGTAGTGTAAAAAAAGCGTAGCAATAAAATTGTCATTGCAGTTTTGTTCAGGGATACGATTATAGAGTCCAATAGTAATAACAATAACAACAATAATAATAATATTTATTGAGATCTCCACATGTACATCTAGATTATTATCAAGAAATATTACATGCAAGTTAATTATATTTGGTCGAATTAGGTCGAAGGTATCCATCCGAAATTGTTAAGCCTGATTTATTAAATAATTCACTTCTCTACCTCTATAACCGACTGTATTTTTTAGGGTTTTTTTTAAAATATGTAGGACAGTTCTTTTGACGTTACACCGACGTTCTTCTTTCTTTTTCAAGGCCAAATGACGACTGAAATAGTGGAGTGGGTGTGGAGAGATTCAATTCAAAATGGAAAGGTGAGGAGTGGATGGAGAGTGGTTGACAAGTTAGATTGGATTGAAAGAAGATTGAAAACAGTCACAGCATGTTTGGTAATTTGGTTGGGTTGAGGTAATCCTCATGTGAATAGTAGTTGTTTGTATGATTACGAGGGTTGGAATGATAAATGTGATGTGATGCTACATTAATTATATATTTTATTAAATATTTTAATGATTATATTTTTATGTTAATTTTTTTTATTTGAACATGGTTAAAAAATAATATAACAAAGAAATTGTATGATCTATACAACTAATTTCAACCCAAAAATACATGGATATAACAGGGGGTATGCCAGGTTACGCTAGGGTATCCTGACAACCAAACGAGCCCCTAGTGTGCATGTTTGTGCTTCGTGGTGGATTGGGAAAACATACTTTTCTTTCTTGGCATATTGCAAAACCTCAACAACAACAGATGACAACTGGTTCAAGAAGAACCTACATGTGTCGTCGGAGAGTTACTTGAGGGACCCAGCAGGCTAAGAGAATAAACCCCAAGCGCGAATAGAGGAAGAAAACAACGGCCATACACAAGACCCACATGGCAAGAGACGAGTGAAAAAATACAGCTTTAACTAAGGTATATAAATGCTCTGTATATGTAACGACCACTAAATCAATACCTGAAATTAAGACCATCAATTAGATATTAATAATAATTTAATTAATAGAAGAGAGGGTGGGATGGGGCAATTATGGATTTCTCATTACAACCCTCCGGGCTTTCTCGTGTTACTTAAGAGAGGGAGGAAGAGAGGAGAGGAGTCTAGCAATCAGCCTCCTTATTTTCCTTGGCCGAGATAGTCCGCATCCTCCATCTTCAGGTTGGGACGTCGTCTATGGGCTGGTCGAAATCAATGGAGTAGAATCACGGTGTCGACCCAACCCTTGGAGTAACTAATCCTCGTGATATGGTATGTGTTCTATTGTTCAATGATCTCGAATTTCTATCTTGGCTCAAAATATAGGATTAGCATTATTTTCGTCAATTCCTTTTAACCCGGCTATTACTGATAAACGATTATTGCTCGTAGAAGATGTTAGCCGTCGATTTTTCTCTATAGGGATGATCATGTTTTTCAACGTCGGATATTGATATTGCATATTGTTCTTTCATAATCCCTCGGTTATTCTTTCACATTCGATCACTTTTAATCAACCTCCTTGAAGGGCCTTGACAATCCAATTGGGGAATATTTCATTTATACTTTCTTGTCTCTATTCTCGAATGAAGAACAAAATGTGAATAAATAGAGAAAGCGTAGGGAGAGATTGCAGATAAAGGAGTTCTATCAAAAAGATCAAATAATAATCCCCCTTGAAATTTTTACACCAGCGTACCTATTAGTTTAGAATTATGACTCCTTGGACCCTTAAAGCTACAGATTGTGATGTGCATAACCACTACACGTGAATAATGGGTACATAGGGGTTGGATTTAATATTAAATCTCATGTATCGTTGTAAATCTGACGTCATCTCCTTTTATGATATGGTATGTGTGTGTACTAGGTTTACAGTGAGATATAGAAGATAATATAGTTAAATTATCTATATAGTAATAAAATAGTTTGGAAACTTATCCAATGAGGTTACAAGACATTCCCTAGTTATGAGACATAACGTCTAGAATGATATGGACATACTCTGATTAGTAGAGAGTCCAATGGTTAAACATAGATTTGATTCATCCTGAATGACAGTAGATAGTGTTTATACAGTGTACCTTAAGTATGATTCCAACTTACTAGAACCATAAACGTATAAGAGAAAGGAGATATGGCAAACATAACAGTTAGATGTTCATCAGTACAATAGTCCTCAAATAAAATAAGTAATCATAATAAAAGAACTAAGAACCAATTTATAGAAAAAATAATCAACTGGCACTCGAACGACATTGCGGAGCTAAGTGCTACGTGTAAAGCGGGAAACACCTCTAGAGTCCACATGTCGGGTCCATTTTGGATAGTTAAGGCCTAAAGGGCAACACCTTCCGGGGGTGTAAGGTTCAGTGGAACCTAGTGGAAAGTCCACATATTGACTCAGTTGATGTCATCACGAATTTGTTACAAGCGAATGATCGTAATTGTATGGAAAAGCCGCTAGTGCCAGCGGTAGCTAAGAAAAGGCATACTCTATAGAAAGAATGAGTATAAGGGTATGCGTGCAATTTTAGAGCACAATTACTGAGAATATGAAAATCCTTATACGTTATGGATATAACCATATTGTCATACTCATTGGTAATTTTATTAAAGCATTCCTGAATTTTTTGTATCCCTCTGATCGCATGCTAAGTTGTTTGGCTTACGAGCATTCTTCTCGCTCCTGTGGTTTGCCCTACCGCAGGTTCCTCGGAGGAGTAGAGCACCTGGAAGCTGTTGGAGTGGTAGATTGAAGATTCGTCGTTTTCCTTTGGTAGTGCTAGTTTCCTTCTCATTGCCTTATTGTTAGATGTACCCAAGAATCATTTTTGAAGTGTCCTATTCTGGTTATTTCCTTTGTTATCGATGTCTTGTGGGATGCAGCTTTGCCTTGGAATATGTCAAGCAAATCAGTGATAATATGCATTTTATTGAAGTATCTCAGTCTATATCTTATCTTTTTGACCGTCTCCTTAATTGTGGATTTGATATGCATGAGTAACCCTCGGATCCGACGTGGCATGCCGTTTATTTATGCTTCCGCTGGTCACGTGGATCCGGGTTGTTACAAGTGGTATCAGAACCGAAGTTCTCTTGGTTACATTAGGATGTCCTATTTTATTCGATGTACACATACATCGATGTCTGAATCTCGATCTTGTCTCATGATTTTAGATGGAACCTGGACGTGAACTTGTGCCTGGGGAAGGTATGCTTGAAGATCCCCAGCAGCAACAGTTGCAGTTGATGACTGAGATGGGACGATGGCTCCGTGGAGAACGAGAACGTGCTCGAATGGATAGAGAAGCGGTACAAGAAGAAAGAGGCCAAGTCCGCAAGCTTTATGAGAATGCAAAGGTGGAGAGTCTTACCCTGAGGAAATTTTTGCAACATGACCCACTCATATCAATGGGAAACCTGAGCTAGATGGATGCCGTAGGAGTCTCTGTTTCTGACGAAATTCGAATGGCATATAGGAGGGATATAAGGATGAATATACATGGCGATATTTTTCAAAAAAGCTAAAAAAACGCCGAAAACGGCGCGAGGGCAGCCATTGTTGGTTGCCCCATATATATATATATATATATATATATATATATATATATATATATATATGGGTAAAATGGGGCTGCCCCTAGGGAGTAGCCAACTTGGCTACTCCCACCCCTATTTTTCCCTCATTTTTTTATTTTTTTGGAAAATAAAAATTTGTATATTCATCATTATATCCCTCCCACATTCTATTAAATTTTCGTCAGAAACAGAGACTCCTAAGCCCTCCATCTAGACGTCATTTTTTTAACGGTCATAGGATTTTTAAAATCGACCATGTTTGTATGGAGGTCGTAGGAGTCTCTGTTTCTGACGAAATTTTAATAGAATGTGAGAGGGATATAATGATCAATATACAAATTTTTATTTTCAAAAAAAATAAAAAAATGAGGGAAAAATAGGGGTGGGAGTAGTCAAGTTGGCTACTCCCTGCGGGCAGCCCCATTTACCTCTCTCTCTCTCTCTCTCTATATATATATATAGGGTCATATGTGGCTGCCCCCTAGGGGCAGCCAACATGGCTGCCCCCGCCTTATTTGGGCAAAATTTTTTATTTTTTTTGAAAAATAACACCATTTACATTCATCCCTATATCCCATCTATATACCATTCGAATTTCGTCAGAAACAGAGACTCCTACGGCCTCTATCCGGACAGTAATTTTTTAACGGTAACAGGATTTTTTTAAATCGATACCATCGAGATGGAGGCCGTAGGAGTCTCTGTTTCTGACGAAATTCGAATGGCATGTAGGAGGGATATATGGATGAATATACATGGTTTTATTTTTCAAAAAAAATAAAAAAAATGCCGAAAAACGGGGAGGGGGCAGCCATGTTGGCTGCCCCCAGGGGGCAGCCCCATTTTTTCCATATATATATATATATATGAGGAAAATGGGGCTGCCCCCTAGGGGGAGCTAACTCAGCTCCCCCCGTCCTTTTTTCTTCAAATTTTTTTATTTTTTTTGAAATTTTTTTCCGTGAATATTCATCACTATATCCCTATATTATGTCATAAAAATTTCGTGAGAAACAGAGACTCCTATGGCCTCCATCCAGACAGTCATTTTTTAACGGTAACAAGATTTTTTAAATCGACCCCATTTGGATGGAGGTCGTACCAGTCTCTATTTCGCATGAAATTTGAATGACATACTATATGGATTTAATAATGAATTTACAAGGTTTTAGATTTCAAAAAAAATAAAAAAAATTTGTGAAAAAGGGGTGGGGGGAGCTAAGTTAGCTCCCCCTAGGGGGCATACACATTTTACCCTATATATATACATATATATATATATATATGAAAATTATCCAATGAGCCCTGTGCCCATTTGAGATGAGATGAGCCCACTCATTTTTTACCATTATTTTCTATCATTTTGAGCTTAATAGGTATTTGTTTACAAGTGTTATATCATATTCTTACTACTAGTAACTACTTTCAGGGAAAAAATCTTAAATTCATACAAAATGATTGTATTATTATTTGTATTACTAGTCTCATTTTTATTCTTACTAATGACCATTTCTTATGAATATAAGATTTTCTTTATATGAAAATAGTTACTAATAGTAAGAATATGATATAACAGCTGTAAATAAATAAGCATTGAACTCAAAATGATGGAAAATATTGGTAAAATATGAGTGGGTTCATCTCATCTCAAATGGGCACAGGGCCCATTGGATAAGCCTCCTACACACACACACACACACACACACACACACACACACACACACACACACACACACACACACACACACACACACACACACACACATATATATAGCAAAGGGAGCCTACACCCAGGGGTGTAGGTAACTACCTACACCAGACTCATTTTTCATAGATTTTTGATTTTTTTAAATGAAATCTTGGGGGGAATTAGATCACTATGTACCACCATGGTGTCATTCAAAATTCAACTTAATTCGAGACTCCTATCATCTTCATCAAGACTATCAAATTTTAACGGTCTCAGAATTACTGAAATTGACCCCTTCTAGATGAATGTGTTAGGAATGTTTGTTTTGTATGAAACTTGAAACACATATTCCTCCTCAATATATTAAGAAAATCCCCTTAAGGTTTCATTCAAAAAAAACTCAAAAATCATGCAAAAAAAAGGACGAGTGTAGGTAGTTACCTACACCCTGGGCTTAGGCTCCCAATTCCCATATATATATATATATATATATATATATATATATATATGGGTTGATGAGGCTGCCCCCTGGGGGCAGCCAGCATGGCTGCCTGCCTCATTTTTTGGCAATTTTTTTATTTTTTTTAAAATATCGACATGTATATTCATCCATATATCCCTCCTATATGTCATTCGAATTTCGTCAGAAACAGAGACTCCTACGACCTCCATCCAGACATGGTCGATTTAAAAAATCCTGCAACCGTTAAAAAAATGACATATGGATGGAGGCCGTAGGAGTCTCTGTTTCTGACGAAATTCGAGTAACATATAGGAGGGATATAGGGATGAATATACATTGTTTTATTTTTCCAAAAAAATAAAAAAAATGCCAAAAAAATTGGGTGGGGGCAGCCACGTTGGCTACCCCTAGGGGCAGCCCCATTTTCCCCATATATATGTGTGTGTGTGTGTGTGTGTGTGTTACACACACACACACACACACACACACACACACACACACACACACACACACATATATATATATATGGGGAAATGGGGCTGCCCCCTAGGGGTAGCCAACATGGCTGCCCCACCTCATTTTTCGCAAATTTTTTTATTTTTTTGGAAAAGTATCACCATGTATATTCATCTCTATATCCCTCCTATATGTCATTCGAATTTCGTCAGAAACAGAGACTCCTACGGCCCCCATCCAAACGTCATTTTTTAACGGTCGTCAGATTTTTTAAATCGACTCTGTCTGGATGGATGCCGTAGGAGTCTCTGTTTCTGACGAAATTCGAATGGCATATAAGAGGGATATAGGGATGAATATACATGGTGATATTTTTCAAAAAAAAATAAAAAAATTTTACCACAAAATGGGGCGGGGCAGCCCCATCAACCCCTATATATATAGGGAAAAAGGAGTATGCTCCCTGGGTGTAGCTAACTTACATGCTCCCACCTCTTTTCCCCTATATTTTTTTTATTTTCCTGAAATGAAACCTATTGAAATTTAGATCACGATATGTCACCATGATGTCATTCAAATTTCGACTTAATTCGATACTTCTATCCCCTCCATCAAGACTGTCAAATTTTAACGGTCTCAGAATTGCTGAAAATGACCCCCTTTAGATGGAGGGCATAGGAGTCTCTGTTTCTGACGAAATTTGAATGACATGTTAGAGGGATATAGTGATGAATATACATATTTTTCATTTCCAAAAAAATTAAAAAAATGGGGGAAAATGAAGGTGAGGGTAGCCAATTGACTACACCCAGGGTGTAGCCTCATTTAACCCATATATATATATATATATATATGGATTTAGGGAACTTGCACCATGGTGTATATTAGTTATGCGCACCAGCTTTCATAACCCTTGGATCGACATCCATCCAAGGGTTGTTACTGATTTTACTTTCCCGAAAAAATCCCACTTCCCAATACTAGATGTGCGGCAGCAGACAAAGCAATCACTCTCCCTTCTCCTTTTCCTTCCTTCGTAGCCCTAACACATACGCTACTACACTATGCCTTTCGTCTCCCACCTTCCTCCTACTCGTCATTGTCTCCCACCTCGGCTGCTCTGAAGAGCTCCGACGATCCATATTGTGGCCGCTACCCTCTTGCGGCGAGGAGTAGCCATGGACCTTCCCCCTCCATAGTGTCGCCGTACTCCCGCTAGGCCCCCCGCACCCCTCCCCCATCCAGCGGTTGCCTCCATTTTGTGGCGAGGAGCTTCGTGTCCCTCACTCCCTCCATCACGTCGCCCTCCTGCGGTGAGGTCCTCACACCCATCTGCACCCTGACGTCACTGCCCTTCTGCAGCAAAAACCCCCTGCGCCCATTGCCTTCTTATCTTAGTCATTGCTTTCTAACAGAGATGGGTTAAATTTGATGCACTGCTTATAAGATATTAGATTATCATGCATGAATCTGTTTAGTATACTATATCATCACTCGCGGTGAGAGTGGCAAAAAAGAACAAGCTTGTAGATGTTATATGTATGCAACTTGTTTTGTGAGAGAGGAAATTGTTGGTATACTGTAATGTTATTGATGTCATTTGTTGCTGCTTTTATGCAACTTGTTCCGATTAGAATGCATTTTTCCAATATCTTTTTAAAGTCAATATCTCATCATGTTTTGTTCTTTTAGTAATTAGGTCAAGAGTCTCGAGACTTTGAATTTACTTAAGTTTCTATTAGAGATGCACAATATTCAACAAAAATTAGACTACCATCTAAGAGCATCTTTTAATATAGTTTTTCTTTGTGTTTTTTCTATGGAAATCGTGTTTTAAACCATATCCATACCCAATGAAGAAATGCTTACTAGAATTGATCGCATTGATTTACTGATAGGCTCTTACTTCATTCAGACCATGTCAAATATATGAATAACAAGAGGAAACCCCATAGCACATGAGAAGTATATACGGAGAGGTTTCGTAATTTTGATGGGTGCATTCTCCATGCATTGTTTTTTCAGGATCTTATAGTTTCAGGAGTTGTGCAACCATCTAACTTGTTCAATGAGTTCTCCAACCAATTTCAAATAAGTTACCAACGCATTCCACTAGAAATATATAACTAAACCAAAACCTCCATTAAAAAATGTGGGCAAAATAACAAGTAATTTACCACTTGTGCTAAAAAAGGGAGCATACACGACCCTTCGACATTATTCTTGCCGAGGTCGTGTGGAACTAAAGGTGTTCACGAGTGAGTACCTGGCTCATTAGATCATGATCCATCGAAACCCATCATTTCGGGTCGAGGCATAGACCCAATCCATTCTGATGGATACCCGATTTTAGGCAATACTAATGGGTAACCAAGGGTATGAAATGAAAATGAGGCGCTTCTAAGAGAAACTAACTTTCATGTTAACTGTGAATAATATTACCATGAAACAACGTATGAAGACAGAGTTTGGGGAACAAATTGGATCCGTATATACTTTCCAATGAGAAGAGTACACTGTGGTCCATGTAAGTGCTACGAAGCACTCATGCCAGGTGAGGGATATCGTCGGTCACATGAACTATGGCTTACACATCAATTGCATTACTCTAAGGAAGCCCTTCAACAGATCCAACTTCATGTGCAACGCATGCAATTGTAGTACCTATCATGAACTATGACTCACGTATCGAGATTAAATCAATTGCAGTACCTATATTTTAGAATTGTCTTTGATCTCGACCTACATAATTCTTCTCAAGTACTCTATCAGTACCTAGCACTCTATCCGTCAAGTTCCATGATCATGACAACTTTGTCACTCATTTGCGAACTCCACACGGGTGTTTGAGTGACGGATGGAAGGTTCAATAAAGGATATTTCAAGTGATTGCCAATATTGTCACATTCTTGTAACACATCATCCCATCACTTACTGATCAATTTTTACTTGTGTTGACAATTTAAAATATGGCTCTTAAAATAAACTAACTTTGCACCACTCTTAAGATAAATTATTCGTAGGGAACATGAAATTTGTGGGATATGCAAGATAAAAACAAAATCCAATTAACAAGATAGTCTCCAGTCCAATTAACTCAAAAAACAATACAAGTAGCTTTTATTTCAAACGAAATTGTGGCACATAAACTAGACAGTAGAACGATAAAGATACTTCTCGGATCCAGAATGCGACATCTCCGACGGAATTTCAAGTTCTCAAGTTGGATCTCCATTTACAAAAGAATGGAAAATAATTTCGTGTATGGAAAATATAGAACTAAGAAACTGAAACATAATCGTCAATTTTTTACATATGACTATAACTTAGATGAGGGTAAGGGCTCCTAGTCAGAGGAGGCAGCAGCCGCTAGAGGGCAAGGGGCGTAAGGGCTTCAATGAAAGTGGAAGACGGCTGCGAGAGAGGGACCTTCACCACAGGAGAGGCGTGGAGGCCCCTCCACTGGTTGACAACGCGATGGTGGGGGGAGGGTCATGGATGTCGGATGCTCCTCGCCGCCGGAAGGGAGTGACCACGAGAGGGGAATGGGTGGGGGATACTGATGGAAGTAGGGCATTGCGAAGAAGGGAGATGAAGGAAGGAGGGGCGCGGATGCTCCTCTTCGCATGAGGGCGACACTCGCGAGTGAGGAGTGACGAAAACATGGCGACACGATGGAAGGGGAGGGACTGGACGCTTCGTCACAAGATGGAGGCGCGATGGGGGACTTAGGGCGGAGAGGGTAGAGAGGACCGAATGGGAGGAAGAGTTCTCTGCTTCCCTTGGGACTTGCTTTTTTCTTGGGAAAATGAACTAAGATAAGTCGTTGGATCCAAATATGAATCTAACGGTTGTGGCATCTGGTGCATGTAGCTTGCTTGCACTATGGTGCAAGCCCCCCAAGCCCTAATATATATATATATATATATATATATATATATATATATATATATATATATATATATATATATATATATATAGGGCTTATTTGGAGGGCCCTGTGCCCATTTGGGTTGTAGTGAGCACCCTATGAGAGACGTTAGATTATAATCTTGTGGTTAAAATTAAATATAAAATTTAGTAGTAAATTTGGCACGTTCTAACCGCTCGTGCGAAATTGTAGGACGTTAGTTTCCTTTTGAAAACATAATTACTATTCCAGTAATTACCTAAAAATTCATTAGGGATTTGTGACTGCGGCATACGGCGAACAAACAAAGACAATCCCTATTATCATTTTCTTTGGTGATCGATTGAAGGTAGTTCTGCATCGATAATCGGTAAGTTTTTATGTTTATTAACATTCAATCAACAAGTTCTAACACATGGAATAAGTTAGTACATTTTCTGTATGTGTAAAAACTGATTTATTATTTTTTTCTCTATGAAAATGAAGATTTCAATTTCTCAGATTCACCTAGTATTTGTTTGCGAAGAAATGGATTAATTACTAATACAAGTTCTTACATATTTTAATCAAAATTTAATTCATATAGTATATCAAGATTTTGTTTGCGAAATTGAAATCGTTGTCTTTCTAATATTCCTTCTGTCATAGGAATTTTTTTGGCTTTATTACTTGATATTATTATCAAGTCGCAATACTATTGCAATGTCAAATGTTACCAAAATATTCTTCTTTCTTAATGGTGATTATCTAATTCTTACTTTTACAACTTACTAGTTTTTTTGTTACTTACGTATATTAAAAGCTTACTTGTAATTAGGAGATTGTTACTGAATTGATAATTGTTACCTGTCTTAGTAATATTCTTACTGATACCAAATATTGTTAATTTCTTACTTATAATTCTTAAGAAAATACTGATACATATTATAAAGTTACTGATGGTAAGTGTAAAAATTACTAGTTATATTCAAAACGCATCAAAATACTTTAGGAAGTTTCCGAAGTTACGAAGCATTTTCTTATATGTTACTGATAGTACTCTAATTCTTACGTATACAACTTACTGATGCTTTACAAAAAATATGTTATGAGTTACAAGTCTATCCCAGATTCTTACTGATACAGTTATATTTCCTTAGTTTCTTATATATCCTAAGAAATTACTGATACTTTATATAGTCTTACTAACAAACGCCAGATTCTTACTAGTATTCTTATCATTATTACTTATTTAGGTTATATAACTTTAGTTACTTACGTGTTTTAAAAACTTACTGATGCTTCAAATATTGTTACTGAATGCAACATGAATATTACTTTTCATATATCTTGTTTTATAATATCAAACTTACTGATGTTTCAAAAATTATTTTATATGTTAGGTGTTACTTGAAGACAACATGGACTTCAATTGCAATGAGGTCGTGCCCGGATTTGATATTGAAGAAATACCTAAATTCCGCGTCGAGATTGCTTCTATTTTCCTGAAGTGTGGAGGCAGAAAGAAGTCTAGGAAATGAATTATTCATTAGCTTCTTTTTAGATCTAATTTTTTGTAAATGTAGGAGGACAATGTCAAATTCACTTGTAATTAGTATAGAAATTTTTAAAGTTGTTATGTAATGTACAAACAAAGGGTTTAATTCAAACTTTCTCAAATGAATATCTTTTAATTTTTAAAGTGAAAGAATTTGTTGATGATTGCTTAGTTTTGCAATTGATGTTTCAACAACAAAGATAATGGTGTGTTAACTCTTGAATGAACAATTTGTATCATTGTGTGTGCTTGTAATTTTATGATTATTCCAAAGTCGGTAAAATATTTATATTATCTTAGTTACTTACATATATATCATAACAAATTATTGATACTTCAAAAAGTGTTACTGATGGTAACAGTAAAGTTACTTGTCTAAGTAATACCAATATCTATATTACAAGTAATTTTATTACGTGTTATTGGTCTTTCTCTCTTATTGGTACAATTTTATATAACCTTACTTACGTATACTAAACAAATTACTTATACTTCGAATAATGTTACTGATGGAAACACTAAAAAATATATACTATTTTAATATATCAAGTTACTTATACTAATTGTCGATGTTACAAAAGTTTTGTTAGGAGTTACTGGTCTTTCTCTCATAGTTACTGATACAAGTTATATGCTCTTACTTACGTATGCTAATAAATTACTTATACTTCGAAATTATTACAGGTGACAGCATTACAAGTTACTTGTTATAAAAAATTTTATTATACCAAGTTAGCGATGCCAATAACTTGTATTACTAGTTACATTTTACTTAATTTCCTCTCATTCTTACCTATACAATTGAAGTAGTCAACATCCAAATATACCACATAACATGTTTTATTGATTCAAGCTCTTAACCAGAGCTTAGTAACGAACAAATAAATGAATTTGTGTCCTTATACATCACATTTCTCGAAAACAAATGACAAATGTATACGCATAAAGGATTGATAATTAATAGACATGGAAAAATATGACATGTGCGCCTCCATGATGATAAATATATTGGTCGTTCTACGATATGATGATATGGAGAGATGATGACTCCACAGAGGAATTTATGAGAAAAGAGATTATCATCACAATAATATGCTTGATGATCCAGACACCTAGCATACTGAAAGAATAAGTGAAGAAGAAAAAGAAAGGGAAAATAAAGAAAGTAGGACAATATTGAGTATTAAACTTATCTTCATAAAATTGTAGTTTGGAGCTCTGTCGGACCTTTGGATTATTTGTGTGTCGGAACTTCTGTGAGACTTAGAATTTTAAAACCAACAGCCTTCAAGTTCTACACATCATTGTCACAGTTTTGGCCCAGAAGTCATCTTAGATCGATCCTCTTCCCAAAGCATACCCTATGAACATTGAATAATCGACTCATGTGTGTGAAAAATTTTAGCTCTTCCCATCCAGAATGCCGGACTACCATGCAAATCTCCTCTCCAGTAACTCGTCCTCGGGGAGTCAGGTATTTCCTTCTAAGGTCTGTCGTGCTGTGTTCACAATCGAAATGGGGGAGAAGCTAGAAGAAAGAGAAAAGAACTGGAGGAGGTGGCCAGTGTAGTCACCTCTCCTTGTGAAGATGGCCAGTGTAGCCAAGTCTCCACCAAGATCTGCAGGTTTCTTGAAGCTTGGACCTTTTTGGTCGAATTTTTATTTGGTAGACTGCTTCTTTGTATTTGGAATTTTTGGTGGTTCTGCTTGGATCTTGTTTTGCCCCTACGGATATAGCATCTTTTTATTCCGTACATTTTTTGGGGTCTTAGAAAAAATTGTGCCCAGCCGTCCATCCCTTTTCCGAAGCTTTATTTCAACCCGTACTCCGGTCTTTAGATTTCCACGCTACCAGAAAAGAAACTCACACAGTCTTCCAACATCCCGTCTGAGTTGAGCTAAGTGCATAGTGCGGGAGTACAAATTAATTCGCTATTCCAGAGTTGTACCCAGAATGAAGAGACCAGGTTAGACACTAAGAGTCAAATGCTGCACATTGTCATGTGGAACTCAAAGAATTAAGTCAAAGACCTGAAGCTTCTAAAATCCTATTTCTCGGTGAAGTTCCTCTTAGAATTAGGTGGATTAAGGTCCAACTAAGCTCCATTCTTCAATTTTATTCCAGACATAGTTTTAATATCAATACTATCCAGAAAAGTGCACATGCAAATGCAGACTATGAACAATGCAGAGAGTTTTTTTTTGGAAAAGAATGATGTACATGTGAAAAGAACCATTTTTTAAACAATTTTCTAATTTTGAACTTTTTATGGATTTTTGGAGAAAAATGCAGATGTGAAAGAAAGTTTTAATGCAAATTTTTATGATTTTTGGTTTTGTAGTTTTTTTTTAAAGGAGAAAAGGTTAGTAATATATACAAGAGATTCTTTTTTTTTGTTGTTTTTTTTTGTGTTTTTTTTTGTTTTTTTTTGTTGTTTTGTTTTTTTCTCTCTCTCTTCCCTTTTTTTTGTTTTGTTTGTTTTTTTTGTGTTTTTTTTGTGTTTTTTTTGTTTTTTTTTGTTTTGTTTTTTTTTGTTTGTTTTTTTTGTTGTTTTTTTGTTTTGTTTTTTTATGTGGATTTTATAAAATATACACATAACCCTCCAAATAAATATATTCAAAAGTACGAGTTATGTCTAAAGTATATATACAATATATACGACACCCCCCTATACTTAGCTCGAACTATGTCCTCATAGTGATCAGAGAGCGACAAAGGAAGACATAACTCGTGCTAAGCAAAGAAAGGTGAAAAGACTCCTATGCTACAACGACTCAAAGAAAAGATAAAAATGAAGAGAAGTTGATGATCCCCCCCTATACTTAGGATCAAGTAATCCTAAGTATAGTGGAATGTACAAAGGGGAAATCGATGAAGAGAATGTACAGACTCACAGAGACACGATATGAACAACATCACCCCCCTATACTTAGGGTAGAGTATCCCTAAGTATAGGCAACAATAACAAGGGTGATAAACAGGACGAATATGAACAACACAAATCCTTCACCCCCCCTATACTTAGGATAAAGCACATCCTAAGTATAGCATATATACACACACACACGGAAAAGGGGTGAATGATAAAACGGGAGAAGACAGAGTGAAACGAAAGGATATACAAGAGTGGATTTACAAAGGTTAAGAAGGTCGAAAACGAACCTTCTTGCGGGACCGCTGAGTTATGGATTTGACAAGATGTAGGTCGATATTGGGATCATCATTAGACATAAATTGAGTAGGATCGACCAAAATTATATCCTCAGCGGTTTCAGATTATGCAGGCCTAAACCGATTATTGGAAGTAGTGTGGTCATGTCCTGCCTGGGAAGTCTTGCAAACCTCAAAGTAAAATGGCTCGTAATCATTATCAGAAAAAGTAGGATCAATTTCAGCTTGACGAGCCTCTACTGGATCATCATCTTTATCAAAAGGCCCAAATTCCTTTATAAAAGCAATCAAATCAAATTTGACCTGATCGGTCTCTTCTTTATCAGGGTGAGTTGGAACGGACTTATCAGTGAAAGTAGTCAAATCGTGTCTGTCCTGTCTAGTCTCAGAATCTGCCTTCCGCTCTAGGGTGTCTATCGTGTAAATCCCGCGGATGTCGTCAATGCATCGCCACATACCAGAAGAGGGAACTCCAAGGTCTATGCTTTCCGAGTCCTCCTCCTTGAAGAGGAATTCCCGGGTCTCAGTATCATCCATCATATAACAAAAATCTCTGGTATTATCATCATAATCAAAGTCCTTGGGGTTGTCTAACACGGGTGGGCTCTCATGAGATGCGGGTTTCTGGATGGTAGTGGGTATAGTGATTAACACATCGCTCTCTACATCAGAACGGAAGCGAATCTCTCCTGAACCATAGTCAATAACGGCTCCTGCAGAGGCAAGGAAAGGCCGTCCCAGGATGATTGGAGGGTGCTCCACAGGGGTGGAGGTCTCCATGGGCATTACAACAAAATCCGAAGTAAAATCCATGCCCTGAATAAGAATGACAGCGTTTTCTAAAATACCCTTCGGCCTCTTGATAGATCCATCAGCAAATTGAACTATCATCCTGGTTTTCTTGAGAGGCCCAAGATGAAGAGACTGTACCATAGAGAAGGGTATTATGTTGATTGATGAACCGCCGTCAAGGAGAGCGTTATCACAAGAATAGTCAGATATGGAGCAACTCACAAGAGGTGTGACCGTGTTCCCTTTCTTAAAATATGGACGGTGAGAGATGGCGTAGGCAGTGGCCGTGGTCAAGATATGACGCTCAGATCTTCTCCTTCGCTTTCTTTTCTTATGTTGAGGAGTAGATAAATCTGTCATGGCCTGTTGAAGTGGGGCTTTAATGATCTCATGAAGGGTGGCCACCACTTCTGGTTTAGTCAACATTTTTTTGAATTTTTGGACCTCATCCATACAAGGGAGGAGGTCGGAATCATCATTTACATGAGGATTGCCAAGAGCAGTCTGTACAGTGGCATCCTCAGGATCTAGGTTGGGACATGGCTGTGTGCGTAAATGATCGGGCATTTGGGTTCTTTTCTCACTAAATGAATCAATAATATGTCTCCCAGAATCTTTTTGTATTTTCAAAATTTTCTCATTTTTTTGTGTTTTGGATGATTTCAAGCTCTCATGATTATCCTCGAGTGAATCAATATCCTCAAATATTGGAGCAGCGTTCTGTCTCTCATTTATGTTAATAAACATGGAAATCTTCGAATTCATATGCTCCACCATTTGATTCAATGTGTTAAGTGTGGAAATCATGAAAGGTGACTCCAAAATCCCAGGATCGGGTGGGTTGAATGAGGGTGGGTGAAAATCAAAGTCCTCCTTCTCTTGAAATAATGGGTTAGGCGGATATGCACAAACATCAGGAGGAAGATCCTCCTGGAAAAGGGAAGGTGGATCGTCTGGAGAGTACGAGGTATCTGCGAAGATCGGATTAGAATAACTCCAGTCGGCCATCTTCGAAACAAAAGATGGGAGAGCACGAGGGTCAAGCCAAAAGATATGGAGAAAAAAGCGCAAATGCACAGAAAGATATGATATGCACACAAGCAATCAAACACAATACAAACCCCCAATTCACCAACTCAACACAATGTGAAGACCGTGAAGGTTCGGTCTCTTAATCTTATCTGTTTTAGAGTTAGGTGATAATCACAAAGTTGTACAAACACTTAGGCTGAATTATGGGATTTGGGCACTAACCTTAGTGTGTACGTGAGCAAGTTAAAACGAATACAATGAGGGGGTTACTCTCCCCAAAACAATGATTTTTCCTTGTATTTTTTAGGGTCGAGTTTTCTTTAGCAATCCAAAATTTTAGGCAGTTATCACTTGGTTAAAATATTTTCAAAGAATCGCCTACCGAGTGTCCAATTTCCTTTTTAACTTATGTGAGTGAAAACAAGGGAGGAGATCGGAAATGCCAATGCGCGATAAAAAACGATGATGCATGCAGGGGTTAGAGATGCGTACCTTGTCGCCGGCACTCTACATGCAAGTGATCCGCGCAGAATTTAAATACAGAAAATAAACTAACCTATATGCAATGCAAGTGAACCGTCCTAGATGATAACTTCTATTAACGGGCAAGAACAAGTTAATTTGACTAAGTCCAAATTACGATCTACTCTATAGGCACAGAAATTCTTGTTTAGGGTGTTTGGACCTAATTAATTACCTGGCTCAAGCAAATTAATTAAAGAAATCAATAGGTGGCTTTCGAAATCCGCGGAAAACAAAGAAAATAAAGGCGATGAAAGCAAAACCGGTGAGGTCCCCCAAGTGCACCGGCACTTGGCGAAACAGACCCCGCAACAAATGAATGTCCGTTTACAAGAGTTCAAATGCTAGAAAATAAAAACTCTCTCTTTTTTTTTTCTTCTTTTTCTCTCTTTTTTTTTCTTTCTCTTTTTTTGGCTCTTTCAATTTTCTTCTCCTCTTCTCACGCTATCCTGCGGCTTGGTGAAGAATCGAGCTGCCTCCACGTCGCTTGGGTGCTTCGGCTCTCCTAGGATCGCCTCCTTCGCTCCGCGGGCCCTCGCAAGAAAAAGAAAAGAGAATGTGTAAGAAACACAATTTTCAAATATGAGAAACTGATGAAATGAATGCAATGGATATGAACAATGGAATAATGTGGCAAACAGATATTTACAACCAAGAATAGCAGGTCAAAAGAGAAACCTAACTACCCTCGCCGTGCCTCCCCGGCAACGGCGCCATTTTGTTGAACGGAATTTAGAGGTTGGTGATTAATTGATAAATGATGTAGGGTCGTTGCTTTTCCCCAAAATCCCGCGTCAACAAAAAATATTTTTTTTTATGATTTTTGCTACTTATTAACCTGTATAGCGGACAGGGTCGAACTCAGGGAGGCTACAATTCCCGAGGGTTATTCAATTAATCAGAAACTAATTAAAAGAAAACAAGAATCTCAAAGGACAACTATCCTTGGTTTTTGTGATTTTTTTATCTTTTTATTTTTTGTTTTTTTTATATTTTCTGATTTTCAAATTTCTAGTGATTTTGATTTTGCAATTTTTTTAATTTGCAAAAATAACGAACAATGTGATTAAACTCAGAAAGGGTTGATGGCCCTACCGCCTGCGGTTGATTTTTTTAATTTTTTTTTTATTTTTTTTATTTTTTGATTTTTTATTTTGTTGTAAACAGTGAATAAAAACAGAAGGAAAAACTTTTTTTTATATTTTTTTTAAATCCGAAAAAAATAAGAAAATGAGAAAGGGTATAGAATTTTTTTTATTTTGAGATTTTTTTTATTTTTTTTAATTAACCTGCAAAACAAATGTTAGAAAGAATAGAGAATTTTTTTTTAATTTATCCTGCAAAACAACCGTTAGAGATGAAAATGAGATTTTTTTATTTATCTACAAGTCGAGACGTGAATGGGGATTCGGCGAACGATGAGGGATTCGAATCCGATCTCCGACCACCGTACACGGCCGGAGTTGAGAGATCGTGGACGGTAGAAAATAGAACGTGGCGAGATTGCGAAGATGAGATGGAAAATTCGAGTCGGTGGCGAATAAAAATCGTGGTGGATTTTCTTAAGATCTAGAAGAACAAAAATTGCGACAAAAAAAAACGATTAAACTAAGATAAAAATGCGAAGAAAAATTTGGATCTCACCTTAGGAGCGGAAAATAGACCGTGATCGCCTCGACAAGGCCGACTCGTTGTCACCGGACGGCTCGGAGGCTAGGCAACTTCCTCGACGAAATTTCTCTCGGAGATCGGGCTCCTCTCTCTAAAGATTGATCCCGTTGGAATGAGGGAGATGGAGCCATATAAATAGAAAAGAGATGAATTTGAATTTTTGAATTTTTGGATAAGAAGATAAGAGAGATTTTTTTTTGGTGGAAGAGATAAACATGAGAGATAAAATAGAAAGACAAAATTATCTAATTTTTTTGAATTTTCGTCACTTTATTTATTTGAATTAAAAATGTTATTTTTTTTATTTTTTTAAGATGGTTAGTTAAAAATAGCAACTATATACATGTACTATATACATATATGGTATTATATACAAGGGTTAAATGAGGAAATTAGCCTTTTTTTTGTTTTAAGAATGTTATTATTATTATTTTTTTATTTTTATTTTTATTTTAAATAATTAGTAAAAAATATTTACAAATATATATACAAATACAATATGCATAAAATACAAGGGAAAATTGCACAAACCACCCCAGAAAACCAACTTTTCAACCGTAACTCCAAAAATTATGAAATCACAGCCATTTTGAAGATAATTTAATTTAGAATTCAATGGAAGTGATATTTGTTCAATTTGAGATCATATGGAGCCGGAATTGATCTTTCAATTAGTGCTTAGTAGCTTTTTCCAAGTGTGGCTACTTTTATTCTGTACATGATTTAATTGTGCAATCAATTTTATTAATTAGGACCCATTTTTATTTACAACTTTGAATTTGAATGTTATTTGATTTGGGGTCAATTAAGGTACAAATAAATTAGTGTTAGTTTTATACAGATATACACAAAATATGTGAAAAACACATTTTTTTAGATTTTCTGGTTGAGGACCCTATCTCCCCCTACTTTATTCCTGGTCGATCAGGTCAAGTCTTGACCTTCTCTCGGGGTTCGGGTCAGCCTGTATACAGTCTTCCTTTTTTTTATTTTCTTTTCTTTATTTTTCCTTTCTTTCTTTATTTATTTATTTTAGGTTAAAATTAGTAAGAAATGTACACTATTTACACACAAATGCAAGTTAGTAAGAATATGGAGTTAGCGTTATATGCAGGTGTTTTATAAGGGATTTTAAGCTAAAATAAATGAATAAAGATGACGAATCGCAGATTCATCACATACCTGAAAAAATAAAGCAGTAAAAATTAGATATAACTCGTAAGAATTAATCATGGAATAGAAAAAATAAAATAATGAATTGTAATTATAATGTAGCCGTGATCAAGTTTATTGATAATTAAATGATATTTACTGACTATCGATGATATTTCATTTAGCATGAGATTATTTATTTTTTAATTTTAAAACTTACTGGTTTTTTATTACTTACATATAATAAAAGGTTACTGA
The DNA here is from genome assembly GCA_037367405.1 of Ottelia alismoides. Lineage (NCBI taxonomy): Eukaryota > Viridiplantae > Streptophyta > Magnoliopsida > Alismatales > Hydrocharitaceae > Ottelia > Ottelia alismoides. Next base: position 168,321 of record JAZKJV010000607.1, read on the forward strand.
TAATTTTAAGAATGTTACTTAATTGATAATTGTTACTGGACTTATAAATATTCATACTAATATCCAAATTTATTGATTTGTTACTTACAATTTTTAAGAAGTTACTGGCACCTATTGTAAAGTTACTGATGGCAGCTGTAAAAGCTACAATTTATATTTAGAATCCATCAAAGTATTTTTGATAGTTGCGAAAGTTACGAATTGGTTGACTATGTGTTACTGGTAGTATTATAATACTTACTTATACAACTTCCAATTCATATATTACTTACTTGTTACTTGTGATAGGTATAGACTTACTGATACATTAAATAAAGTTACTGAAGACAAATCAAAGACTACTTTTTATGTTTTATAAAATTAATATACTAAAGCCAATACACGATGTTAGAGATCCTGAAATGTTACGATCACAATGAAAAGTGAAACATTGAGATAGATTATTATAAAAATTAATATATACCTGATCTTTCAGAGTTATTGTTCTCATCAACCAAATCGAGTTGGATGTCTTCAGTATTGAATTCATCAAAATTATCTTCACTCTCTAATCCTTCGAGGAAATCATTTCTCATAATTGCCTCTGAAATATGACGATCACAATCCATTCGCGAGTTATCCATGTACGAAACCTACAAAAAATTATTAGAAAAGAAAAAACATATAATCATAACAAAAATCTATCAAAATACCTTTGATTTTGAATAGCCTATCTCACAAAAAAAAGATCCGCAAGAATGATCGATCAATCCAATATCGAAATGAGAAAAATGAGTATATTCTCAAAATACAAGCAACCGGTACCAAAAAAGTCAAATACTATTTTAGGAAGTTTGATCCGATTCAAAATCAATGCATAATTCCTTACTATTATCGCTCCTATAATCATGGGATTTACCCGTCTGATCTAACGGTGGATATGAAGGGCTCATTTGAACCTATATGGGCACAATGCCCTCTGGATAAATATCATATATATATATATGTATAGGAAAAACTTGAATTGAGGTGCCACCTTTCCGCATTTACGGTGTAACACGTCTTTTCGACCGTTTGATTATAATCTACGGCCATCAACAAAACCACTCATCAATCCTAATACCACCATTGCAACGTCATCTATTTTTAGAATAACAATACCGAATCCCGTTTTGTCGCACCATCCACGTTGCTAATTAAATATCAATATTAATTACCAAATTTAGTATCCCTGACGAGGTAACACTCGTTATTTCTTGATTTTTCAATCCTTTGGTATCTTTGTTACGAAGACTCATGCATCTTCATCGGTATTTCTTCGCATGTCGCACTCATCTTCTTCGCCAGTTCTTCACATGCCGTCCGTCGTATCTCCCAAAAATCATGATTTTATAGAGGTAAATCATGTATTTAATTTTATTTTTCTATTGCTGTAGATATCCTCGTCTGTCGTATCAGGTAAATCATTTATTTTTTTTCGCATTTAATTTTTATTACTAATGTTATTATTGATGTAGATATTCAACAAAGTTGTAGAAGTTGAATTTTATTACTGATTTTTATTAGTAGTTAATTATTGCGTATCAGGTAAATCATTTTTTTCATTTTCTTAATATTCATCCATTAAAAAAAGTTCTAGATTAGTTTGATTTGATTTGATCTATTTTTTCACGTTTCATTTTGATTCCATATCGATCATATCCGCGATTATCGTCGATCAGATATCATTGTTTCTCATCTTTTTCGTATTTCAATCAATGTCTCCAACATCCCCACTTGATCTTGATATTATATAGGTACATATCATTTTTTACGAAAACATTCAATTTTTTATCATGATTTTCATTAAAAAAATCACTCTGATTTAGTTCTGATTCGTTTTAGTTGTTCTAATCCGTTTTTGTCATGTATTTATATGTTGCGTATTATGTTTGGATTTCAGTTTTCTTTCTGTTTTTAATACATCTCTATTGCCCTACTATTCTGTATCAATCCAATATCCAATCGTCCTCGATTAGAGATCTTGTTTCTCCTCTATATAGATTACACAACATGTATATACACATCCGATTTTTAAGTTAAGTTCTTTTTAATTGCATTAATGACTTATACGCATGAAATTTTTATGTTCTGTGATTTTGATTGCGTTTTCTAACAATACGATTCAATAATTACAATACATATGATTATTTTACATTTCATTATCTCATTTGCAATGCCATGGTATATTTTACATTTAAACGACTTCTGCACCGCAAGTTCAAACATGCACCCGATATTTTTACATTACCTACGTTCATTTTACATTTCACATTTTTCATGTTATCCTCTTTAAAGAATAAATGATAAATTACTAATTGATTCTTTTATTTTGCAGATCACACATAAACAATGACAGCATGGATTTTACCAAAGCTACACATTTTACAGCGGATGACGAATTTTGATAGAACTACGATATTGGAATGGAAGGACATTTAAAAAATTTTACACATTAATAATAAAAAATTTATTTTACAAAAATCAAAATCATTTTACAAAAGAGACCGTAAAATTTACAAAACAATATCACAGTTTACAAACTTTGCTCCGACAGAATGTTCTCAAAGAAAACTGCAGAATTTTTCAAAATAAATCAAATACAATTTACAAAAGATACTACAAAATTTACAATACAAACATCATTTTCTACAGAATTAGGAAGAAAATGAGTTTTAGTGTATGCTACAATGTGCATTTTTTAATTTAAGAATTCAAAAAATACATCCCTTATTTAAACCTCCTAAAACAATATACGTATGATGTGTAGCATATATAATGCGTTCGGAATTTACCCCATCAGATATATTAGGAAATACAGTTACAACAAAAATCCCATCATTGTAGGAATATTTTCCACATGTAAATCAATTAATTATGTCATTAAAAGCCTCCTATATTTTAGGAAACACAACTATACAGAACATACTATTTTGTGTCGAATTTGGGCTTTTTTTCGTACATCAGTGACTATTATTTTTGTAATTTACAGCACATGATTGTAAAATATATCAATCTTTTGTAATTTGATGACAGTTATTTCAAAACGCAAGCATTTATTCCATCATATATTTCTGGAATATACAACGCACACTCATCGGGCTTGTCTAAATATAGCATATTCGATGACGTGGATTTTACTAATTAAGCGTTTATTTAATATATCCTCAATTTTAGGAAGCTTTGTTACACCAAAACTACCTATTCTACTATGGTGGTTTTAATCTCCAACGTACATTTACCATCCAATGGTCGAAATTGACACCTTTCCAAAATCAAGGAAAGGTGCCACCTCAATTCAAGTGCACCATAGGGTTGATGGGGCTTCCCCCTTGTTGGTTGTCACGTCTCATTTTTGGACAAATTTTTTTATTTTTTTTGAAAAATATCGTCATGTATATTCATCCCTATATCCCTCCTATATGTCATTTCACAGAGGACTCCTACGGCCTCCATCCAGACAGGGTCGATTTAAAAAATCATGTGACCGTTAAAAAAATAACGTCTGGATGGAGGCCGTAGGTGTCCCTGTTTCTGACGAAATTCGAATAACATATAGGAGGGATGTAGGGATGAATATACATGATGATATTTCCCCAAAAATTAAAATTTTCTTGCGAAAAATGGGGTGGGGGCAGCCATGTTGGCTACCTCTATGAGGCAGCCCCAATTTTCCTTTATATATATATATTACTTACTAAAACTTGTATTTTTATTACTGAAGTTGTTGGAGATGAAGCGGGTTCATCCATCTCTAATAGGCTTGGGACCCATTGGATAAAAATCATATATAGAGGGAGCCCTTCTAATGGGATGTGTCTTTCCTAAGTTCAGGAAGACCATCATCGTTTTGTAGAAAACAAATATTTAGTAGAATATGTATACAGCTTGTATTATAATCGCATATTATAAATACAAAACCGTTTACCAAACTACACATCATAATACAAACATTGAAATTATACATTGTAATACAAATTGTATATGTATTCTACTAAAATCATCGTGTTTTTTTATAAAAGAGGGCAACTTCCTGAAGTCAGGAAGGACTGCATCTAGGGATGAAAATGAATACAATGTATTCGTATTTCATGTCCACATTCGTCAAATAGATGATATGGATGATAATTTTCTCGTACCTGGCGGATACGAATGCGAATACGAATATAATACCTTCAATTTTGACGAATATGAATGTGAAATGAATGTTCAAAATTTTGTGGTTATGAATACGAATATTCATTTTTTGAAGAATACAAATATGGACACAAATATAGATATGAATATGAATATGAATATGAATGTTCAAATTCTGGATGATACTAATACCAACATGGTACAAAAGAAGTATGTTTGGTAAACTTTCTTTTATTATTTAATTATATCTTTATATTTTCTTTTATTATTTAGTAACTTAAAATATTTAATATACTTTTTATATATTAAAAATTATTATGAAGTTAATATATTTATTGCTTTTGAGTAATTTTGAACATGTATAATATTTGTATATTAATTTGTTTGTCAAATATCCGTATCTAAATTATCAATATTCATTTTGTATTCATATTCGTATTTTGAGGATATGATTTTATATTTTACACATTCATGTGTTATTCGTGTTCGTATCCGAATTTTAAAAAGAATAAGGATACAACAACACTTATATTCGTATTCATATCTGACCGATTTCATACCTAATTGTTTCCTATTACAATGAAATCATATATATCTGTATATATGTGTGTACCGGGACTTTTTCCCTTGAATTCAAAGTGGAAATTTGTTAATCGAGTATTCAGAGTACATCCCCTAAAAAAACATGGAAATAGCTTTTCGTTTTGAGGAAGAGGTAGACCAATTTCTGAAGGAATCAGATCTAATCCGTGCAGCCCAATTAATTTTAGCCTATTACGCGTAGCTGATGCGGATGGCCTGCCCAACCTGTTAATCATTTCGGCTGCGTCCTATGACTTTAATTGTCTAACAGGAAATAGTTGTAAATTTCATAATTCTTTTAAATCTCCATTTTAGGGCCACAGATGTCTACATCGCTTAGGTACCGATCTCGTAGGATTCAAGAGGATGTCTCACAAAATAGTGATGAAAACGAAATCGTATCCGATCCGCTATCGTATTCGTTTTATACATATTTTGACATCCGTATTCATATTCATTTTATAATGGATACATATATGGATATCATTTTGGATTCGCTAATATTCGCATCCGTATCCGTATATTAATTTCCGTACATAAAGTATAGTAATATTTTTTTATAATTGTATGTAACAACATTTTATGATTGCATTCACAATTGTTGATATAATTGTTATGAAATTACTATATCTGGTATATCTATTTTATGAATAAATCATTCTAATTATATTTTGGTTAATCGAATAAAAATTTCTGTCATTATTCGTATCTGATTTGTATTTATTTTTTAAAAATTTGGTAACACATTTTTCACATCCGTCAATATTTGTATCCGCGTTCGTATTCGCATTTTAAAATGAATAAGGATATAATTATATCTATATTCGTATCCATATCTGGCAGTTTTCATCCCTACCCATAAAAATCCAGGACATAGGGAGAAATATTGGATATCTTTTCTCATTCCTAAGGTAAACACGGATCACATCGTCTTTACACCACTAGAAAATTGTATTTATAGTAATATTTTTTAAAATCCATCACTATATTATCCGTTGTCAAAAGTATAACGACAATATTATTTGTTCTGAAATTATTTTTATACTAAATTAAAGACGAATTTCGTATCCATTGTTATATTTTAGCAGTGGTACATATATCTGTGCTTATTGATTGCTAATTTTAAAAATTTTGAGTAATCATCATTACATTTCGAATAAAAAATTCAACTAAAAATCTCAAAAAAAATAACAATGGATAAACATTGATATATATATATATATATATATATATATATATACACCTTCACTAAAAATATAACAATGGATATGACATTCATCGCTAACTTTAATAAATATTTTGCCATGAATAATACCGTCATTTTATATTAAAAAAACAATATAGTAACAAATTAAAAAAACAAAACTATAATCTTATTTATTGTAGTGTTATATGAATGGTGAATAACGCATAAGATATGATAAGATAAGATATAACTATTTTATCTTCCTTCTTTTGGTAAAAGAATGTTTGATAGATCAACGGAGATTATTTTTTCCAAACATTATTTAGTATTTCTCTTAGGTTCAAACCTATAATTGAAAATAAAACTAAATAAATGTTTGGTTGTTTATTTCCAACTCACGTGAGCACATATTAGTGCCTTTCTCGATTTTTAATTGTGATCTTTCTCAAAAGTTATATACTCCACCACCACCACTTCCTCCTCCCCTCGAAAGTTATATATCCTAGCACAAGGTGAGGGGAGGAGGAGGTGGTGGTGGTGGAGGATCGAGGGGTGGAGCAGGAAGTCGCTTGGGACGAAGCAAGGGGAGGAGGCAATGGCTGGGGAGGAGGTGGTGGTAGGGGCGGAGGAGGAGGTCGTTGGGGCGAAGCAAGGGGAGAAGGCAATGGTTGGGGAGGAGCAAGGTGATTGGAGGAGGAGGTGTCGTTGGGGGCGGAGCAAGGGGAGGAGGCGGAAACGGATGACCATGGAGAAGAGGCAGTCGTCGCCGAGGCTGGGGGCAGGGAAGTGGATGGTCATGTAGAAGAGGGAGTTGTCGTCGAGGCTAGGGGCAGAGCAAAGTGAGGGGAGGAAGAGGAGGTCACTGGGGGCAAAGCAAGAGGAGGAGGCGGAAGCGAACGACCGTGGAGAAGATGGAGTCATCGCCGAGGTTGGGGGCGGGGAAGCGAACGTTCATGGAGAGAGGTAGTCGTCGTGGAGGTTGGGGGTGGAGCAAAGTGAGGGGAGGATGAGGTGGAGGGTGTTAAACTTAAGATCGATCCGAGTTCAAGGGTAACGGAATACCTGATGCCATTGCTTTGATGGTTGATGTTGGCGTAGATCAATCTACCGATGGAGCCCTGGATCTTCCTCACGAACGTATGCCTCTCAAGCTCTCTCTTGTCGATGAAAAACAATAGAGAAGAGAACACATGTCGATTGGGGACCCTTAGCCTTATTATATTTGGCTAGACAATCAAAATGGTTGTTAATTTACCTTCCTCTTTTGTCCATCATAAAGAGATTTTATTCTCTAATTAATTGGCAATTAAAAGTGCACTAATGGTAATTGTTAATGTCCATATCAATGGGATTTTTAAATCCCAACAATCAATGGGATTTTCATATCCCAACAATCTCCCACTGGACATTGATAATGACCATGTAATGTGCTTACTGTATGAGCTCAGAATTATTGCCATCAATCGAGATATAACTGAACAATCTTGTCCATTGGTTATGATAACAGAGATCAAGGAGGTATTCATCGTATTGAGCACGATTAAACCCATCAATGGTCACCAATATTAACACAACCAAATGACATAGATCAATGCCAAATAAATGAATTAATTTGGATCTATATCCAAAGTTGCATCTATAATGAACGGTCCATATTCTTAATGGAGACCCTTTAGTGAGAGAATGTGGAATCAACATCAAATACTTTATTCTGCGCAGAAATTTATTGAACTTTAAATGTTTCAAAACCGTGAAGGTTTGAGCAAAAATAATACAAACTCCCACTAGAAGTGGATATCTTTATTTGATACAACACCCATACAAATCACATATTCATGAAATATATTGTGTGTTACTGCTTTGGTTAGCGGATCTGCCACCATGGAATTTGTCCCAATATGCTCTATGGAAATTTGTCCACTTTGTATTCTCTCTTTCACAACCAAAAACTTTATGTCAATATGCTTTGACTTGGTTGAGCTTCTTTTACTGTTGGAATAAAGCACTGTCGAATTATTGTCACAAAATAACTGTAATGGTTTCTGGATGCTACATACAATACACACCCCATTGACAAAATTCTTTAGCCATATTCCATGATTCGATGCCTCATAACATGCTATGAATTCAGCCGCCATAGTGGAGGATGCTACAATTGTTTGTTTAGCACTCCTCCATGATACGGCTCCTCCAGCCATTAGGAATACATAGCCTGAAGTGGATCTTCTGCTATCTCGGCATCCAGCAAAATCTGAGTCGGAATATCCAATGATCTCCAGTGTATCCGACCTTTGATATGTAAGTATGTAGTCTTTTGTTCTCTGAAGATATCTCATGACACGTTTGGCAGCCCTCCAATGATCCATGCCTGGATTCGCCATGTATCTGCCTAGCATGCCCACGATAAATGCCAGATCCGGACGTGTGCACACTTGTGCATACATAAGACTCCCAATTGCAGATGCATAAGGGATCTTACCCATTTCCTGAATTTCAAGGTTATTCTTAGGGCATTGATTGAGACTGAATTTGTCTCCTTTAGCAACTGGGGTATCAATTGGTTTGCAAAGCTGCATGCCAAATCTTTGAAGCACCTTGTGGATGTAGTTCTCTTGTGACAATCCAAGTACATCTCGATTTCGATCTCGGTGTATTTGGATTCCTAATACAAAAGAAGCATCTCCAAGATCTTTCATTTCAAAATTATTTGAAAGAAATTTCTTTGTTTCATGCAACAAATTCCGATCATTACTAGCAAGCAGTATGTCATCTACATACAAAACCAAGAAAATGTGTTTACTCCCACAAAACTTGTGATATACACAATCATCCACTGGATTAGTCTCAAAACCAAATGAGATAATTACCTGATGGAATTTGTGATACCATTGACGGGATGCTTGCTTGAGTCCATAAATGGATTTCTTTAATTTACAAACCATATTCTTTGCATCTCCCTGAACGAAGTTTTCTGGTTGAACCATATAGATTACCTCCTCAACGTCTCCATTGAGAAAGGCGGTCTTAACATCCATCTGATAAAGCTCAAGATCAAAGTGTGCAACTAATGCCATGATAATTCTAAAAGAATCCTTACTAGAAACATGTGAAAAAGTTTCCTTGTAATCAATTCCATCTCTTTGAGTAAATCCTTTAACTACAAGACGTGCCTTAAACCTTTCAACATTACCATTTGAATCCCTTTTGGTTTTAAATATCCATTTACAACCAATGGATTTCGCACCTTCTGGTAATGGTACAAGGTCCCAAACTTGATTGTCTTGCATCGATTTGTATTCCTCATTCATGGCTTCGATCCATTTTGCAGAGTTAGAACCTTTCATGGCTTGGTGGAAGTTGATTGGATCATCTTCCCTAATTCCATCTTGTTTTTGAAGAAATACTATATAGTCATCCGGAATAGCACTCCTTCGTTCTCTAATGGATCTCCTTAAATTTTGAGGTTGTTGATTTTGATCTTGTGTAGCAAAATCCTCTATGAGGGGTTGTTGAATATTGTCATCTTGAGGTTCTTGATTTGTTTCTTGCCCAATGATTGGAATGCACTCTTGTGCATTTTCAATCACAACATCAGGAATCGTGATTGATTCCTCCTCAAAGACAATATCCCTAATATGCATCTTCCCCTCCAAATCAACATCCTCAAAAAAAGTTGCGGTTCCCGTTTCAAATATTTTCTTAAGTGTGGGATCATAAAATTTGTAACCCCTTGATCGCTTTGAGTAACCAATAAAGTAGCTGCTCACTGTTTTGGAGTCCAATTTTTTCTCATTTGGCATGTACGGCCTTGCCTCAGCTGGACATCCCCATACACGTAAATGCTTTAGACTAGGTCTTTTACCAGTCCAGAGCTCATATGGTATTTTTGCAACCGCTTTTGTTGGTACTCTATTCAAAATGTAAGCCGCCGTTTTTAATGCTTCTCCCCAGAGGGACTCTGGTAAGGAAGAATGATTGATCATACTCCTCACCATATCCTTAAGAGTCCTGTTACGTCTCTCAGCCACACCATTCATGCTAGGGGAACCTGGCATAGTATACTGAGGAACAATTCCACATTCTTCTAGGAATAAAGCAAAAGCATCAGGACGTTGTTCACCAGAACCATCATATCTGCCATAGTATTCACCACCACGATCAGATCTGATGCACTTTATGCTTTTGTTGAGTTGGAGCTCAACTTCGGCCTTGAATGATTTGAACACGTCTAGAGCTTGTGACTTTTCATGAATGAGATATAGGTAACCGTATCTTGAGTAGTCATCTATGAATGATATAAAATATTGTTGATCATTCCATGATGCCGTAGGGAATGTACCACATATATCAGTATGTATCAATTCTAAGACACTAGAAGCTCTATTGGCACCTAATCTCCTTGATTTGGTTTGTTTTCCCTTAATGCAGTTGACACATATATCTAAATCTGTAAAATCTAATGAATCTAGGATGTTATCAGCTACAAGTCGTTCAATTCTAGATTTGGATATGTGACCCAAACGCTTATGCCAAATTGATGCTGAATTTTCTGAGGCGGATTTTCGCTTAGTGCCTCTCGATTCAACAACCATAGATTCATTATATGAGGCAATCGTATCAAGCAAATAAAGCTTATCACTAGAAACTAAGGAACCAGTACCAATCATAACGGAGTTAAAAGAAAGACTAAATTTTCCATTTCCAAAATTTAGAAAATAACCCAAATTATCCAATACAGAAACAGAAACCAAATTTCGTCTAAAAGATGGAACAACGAAAGTATTTTTTAACTCTAGATAATGACCAGTTCCTAATAAAAGCTTAAAAAATCCAACTGCCTCGACTTCTGCCTTCTTTCCGTCACCCACATAGATGTATCTTTCAACATCAGTTGGTCTTCGGTAATTCAGGCAGCCCTGCAATGAAACACTTATGTGAGTAGAGGCACCGGAATCTAACCACCAAGTGTTTCTCAGAACTGAAGCTAAATTAACTTCAGAACAAACCAAAGTATGAATTGTACCTTTCTTCACGCGCCATGCATGATATTTGGCACAATCTTTCTTGACGTGTCAAGATTTCTTGCAGTAGAGCAACTAATTGCATCCTTATTCTTCTTCACTGGACCTATCACAACAGCATTACCCCTTTCTTTTCTTTTCTTACCCTTATCCTTAGAGGCCATAGCCAAATGAGCACTCTCTGGCTTATCCTGCTTCAACCTGTCTTCCTCTTGTGCACAGTATGAAATGAGCTCGTTAAGAGTCCACTTCTCCTTTTGGCAGTTATAACTGACCCTAAACTGACTATACTGTGTTGGAAGAGACAACAGAACCAAATGAACTAGCAAATCATCAGATATTGCCAGTTCTAATTCCTGCAATTTTGAAGCAATATGAGCCATTTCAAGAATGTACTCCCTCATGTTTCCCTTGCCGGTATACTTCATGGGAATCAAGCGCTGTAAATAAGTGCTTGTTTCCGCCTTATCGTTTTTCGTAAAACGCTCTTCAATTTTAGCAAGGTATTCTTTAGCCGTAGTTATTTTTTCTTCAGCAATCCCTCTAAAGGTTTCCGGAATGCCGCGCTTTATGATCATGAGACACATGCGATTAGAGCGCTCCTACCTCTCATAGTTCTTCTTTTCATCAGAAGAACTATTTTCCGTAAGAGGAGCGGGAGTCTCTATCCGAAATGCAAGGTCTAGATCCATGCAGCCAAGCAGTATCATAATGCTCTCTTTCCATGCCTTGAAATTTGTGCCCTGAAGCACGGGAATGGAATTTAAAGTGGCAGAGATAGTAGATGCGGAAGCGGAAGCTATAAAATAAAGAACAAAAGAAAACAAAATTAATGTATGGTTCATAAACATGAATTTGCAAATACAACCATAAGAAAACAAGATACCAAGCACATCACTAACTATTAAGTCTTTGGACAATAATGTTAGTTGTAAGTGATACTCTTGATGTGTTGATCAATCGTCAATGATAAATCCTGTCAAGTAGTGAGACCATCTTTGGATGTATCTCATTACCCAAATGGAACTTTATAATCATTGCTCAATTATCATCACATGTATGTGATACACTTAAATAAATATTGTCCCTCCTTTGGGAAAGATAATATTTATAATACATACAAAATCCGTCCAAATATCTCTAATAATACAACTTTGACGATAGAGGTCACTTTGGTGGCTTATTCGCTTCAATTGCATCATTAGAAATATTGTAATTATATCTTATGGTCGATGCCATCATCAAATGAATATCAATTCTGTTATTAAGTGAAGTCATATATTGATGACAATTTTTTTGAGCAGAAATTGGAATCGTGCACAAAGATATAAAGGTAATTTATTATTACTAAACAAAAAATCTAAATGATTGAAACATCAATGTTATCAAAAACATTATCTACATAAATATACCATATTAATGCAAGGCAATTAGGTATTAATGTCGTGAGTGGATTGTATTGTTCCCTTAAAAGAAAATAAGACCAATATGGAAATGGCATAATGTGTTAATCCGTTCTCTAAATTAAAGAGAATTGATACTGTGAACAGAAAAAGATAGTGTGACAATGATAATTACAAAAGAAATTCCGTAAATGGAAATCCATGAATCGAAAAGTATTATCCAATTCACACGCATGAAAAGAATATTATTGATATAAAGGTAAGTTTTGTATTGGTCCAAAACAAACCAAGACAACGGTGACTATATTCTCACATTATAAATAAAATATGCCTTTTAATTTCAACTTTTAATTACGGACATGCACAAAAAAAGTAATTCAATCCGTAAATGGTGATTAAAACAATGCCAAAGATGACGTCTTTTTTTTAAAAAAAAGGTTGCAATCAATAATAATAATATACCATGACAAGAATAATTGCCAAAATTTAAAAAAAGATTATAATTGATTCATGTACACGGATTTGCAAGGATGACCTTGAAAGATTGATCTTTATCAATCATGAACCAACTAAATTTTGTAATCAAAGGTATGATTTGAATCACACGTATGAAACAAATACTATAAAAGACAAGTTTTGTTTCTTTCTAATTCAAAACAAGGAAATCAGAATCCCAATCTCACACCATAATTTCATATTTTTACCGTTTAATTCCAATGTCTATCCCTATGGCCTGATGGCAAGAGCAACAACAATTTGATAAGGGTGATTAAAAAATATATACATAGAAGAATGTAATAACCTCATGTAATCATGTATTTGTTTGCCCTTTTTTTATTTTTTTAAGCAAACAGATGCATTAGACTTATGCCATAGATTAAAAAAAACGGCAACATGCAGATACATTAGATTTTTTATAGATAAAAAAAACGGCACCATGGGTCTTAATATTCCATTGATTGGAAATGAAGGCACAAGCATTTAACGACGTCAAAAAAACCGTGATAGAAAAAATATTTCCGAAAAATAAATGAATCGAAAGTTATGCACTTTAGGTCGGCTGTATTATCCCGAATCAATACTTCCACACCCACAAGGATATGATAATATCAAGTCAATAAAAAGATTATTGCATATCCACATCACGGATGTGAAAGAAAAACAACAAATTTAGCATTAAAAAAACCCTATAAATCGGAATCGAGATGGCTCTGATACAACTTGTTAAACGTAAGGTCGATCCGAGTTCAAGGGTAACGGAATACCTGATGCCATTACTTTGATGGTTGATGTTGGCGTAGATCAATCTACCGATGGAGCCCTGGATCTTCCTCACGAACGTATGCCTCTCAAGCTCTCTCTTGTTGATGGAAAACAATAGAGAAGAGAACACATGTCGATTGGGGACCCTTGGCCTTATTATATTTGGCTAGACAACCAAAATGGTTGCCAATTTACCTTCCTCTTTTGTTCATCATAAAGAGATTTTATTCTCTAATTAATTGGCAATTAAAAGTGCACTAATTGTAATTGTTAATGTCCATATCAATGGGATTTTTAAATCCCAACAATCAATGGGATTTTCAAATCCCAACAGAGGGGACAAAGATGGAGGAGCAAGGGATGAGGAGGATGCGATGGTGGGCGAGGACAGATGAACAAGTGGAGTGAGGAGGAAGAGGGGGGAGAGGAGGTGGAGGAGACTGTCATTTTTGTAAATTTATCAAACAAAAATGACGATTCACACATTTTTTCAACGGAATCCAATTACATCTAATGGGTGAATTGATGAGAGTTAATCGCAAGTTTATCAGATAAAAGTTAGTAAGTTTACGGGATTTACGAAAGAATATCTATATTTCTAAAATCGTTAATTTATGAAGTATATAGAATTCATGAAGTAAAAATCCCATCTATTTAATAAGCATGCGATCAACGCCTCCCATGCAAACCAAAAGCCTTTCTCCCTCTCCGCACGTGCCATCCCCGCGCAAAAAGGACGTACAATGCAAAATGTCTTCCACGCGGAGGAGGGCACTCAACATGTCGCTGCATTTATCTGCACATTACCGTTGAATCCCCCTGCACTGTCCAGCAGCTTTAGTCGGTGTGTCCTCTCCACGTGGCAGCTCTGACAGTCAAACGATCCACCCTCACCAAACGCCCCTTCTTTCCGCAGAATTTACCCCAAACACCATCCCTCCGAACCGTCCCACTTCCGTGGCCTCGGGGGCACATCTCGGAATCAAATACGCGTCTCCCCCCGGTTTCATCGCCACCTCTTCGCCCATACCTTATTTTTAATATATAACTACACCGTAATCTCCTTCTCCATCCCCCTGATTCTGATTCCAATTCCAAAACAAGAAACAAAGGGAAGAAGAGAGCCCACAATCGCCGGAGCTGATGGCGGAGAAGCCGCAAGGAATCCCATCATAACCACCCTCCTCTGATCCCACACGCGCGTGCAGACCATGTATTCCCGTTCTACCCTTCCCCCCTTCTTCTATTTCCGCCCCAACACCCTCCTCGGCGCCAACCACACCTCCGCCCGCTTCTGCTCCCGTTAGGGTTCTTCGTTTTGCTTCTCTGTAGATTCCACCTACGAATTCCTTCCATTTCCCTCCCTCCGGTTCCCCCGACGACATGCAAACGGCGGCGAGATCGAGCGGTGGCGGTAAAGCCAAGACGCTTCTGCTGAGATTCCTCCTCCTGGGGGCCTTCGTGATCTTCCTCCGCCTCGCCTTCGTCATCACCATCTACGGCGAACGATGCGATTCCGGCGACTTCTGCTTCTTCTCCTCGCCGGAGACCCTGCCGGTAGCCGGCGCCGGCGGGGTGGCCACCCGTAGCGCGAAGGCCTATGCGCGGACAGTAGGTGCTCCGGCGGCGTGGATGACTCGGGAGTGGCGTAAGGGTGTCGGATACTACACCGCTGTGTTCCAGAGCCTTGCCGCGGAAGGGTTCATCTCTACAGCATCAAAAGTGCTCTGCTTGGGGAGCCCTGTGGGGCATGAAGCATTCGCACTTAAGGAAATTGGGATCGAGGATGCTGTCAGTGTAGCGAAGGTCGAATCTCCGCCTCTGGTTGTTGCTGCTGACTTTCTCCGGCTGCCGTTTCGCAATGGCACCTTTGATTTCGTATTCTGCGGTCTTGGGATTGTCGAGAAGTCTAAGTTTGCGGCAGATCTTGCCGCCGAACTTGCACGGACGCTGAAACCCGAAGGGCTTCTAGTCGTCCATTTGTCGTTAGATGGAGATCTGTATAGCCTCAATTCTTTGTTGCGCCTCTTCTCTTCGTGCGGATTAGTTAAATCCCACGAGATTGACGGACTGGATTTGACACAGGTCCGTGAGCTCGTGCTGCGGAAGGGGGATGGCAGTGAGATTCTTGGCACTGGACACACGTCTGGTGACGAAACAGTCAATAAGTGCTCGATACCGGAGCACAAGCTGCAGATTTTGAAGTCTGCCGAGATTTTGATTGAACAGGAGCCGCTGAAACCATGGATTACACTAAAAAAGAACTTGAAGAACATCAAGTCCCTCCCGTCAATGGCTGATATTAGATTCAAGCGCAAATATGTCTACATCGATGTGGGTTCACGGAGTTATGGTTCGAGTATTGGTAGTTGGTTCAAGAAGCAATACCCAAAGCAGAACATGACCTTTGAGATCTATGCAATTGAGGCTGACAAGGCATTTCACAGCGAGTATGCCACTAAGAAGGGTGTCACTCTGCTGCCTTATGCTGCTTGGGTAAGGAATGAGACTCTCTCCTTTGAGGTCAATCATGAGCCTGGTGACCCAAACAATGAAGGGCGTGGGATGGGTCGGATTCGCTCTGCCTCTAGTGCACCTAACCCCGGATCAGTAAATGCTATACAAGGTTTTGATCTGGCAGAATGGATTAAGAGCACTGTGTCAGAGAAGGACTTTGTGGTGATGAAGATGGATGTGGAGGGAACTGAGTTTGATCTTATACCTCGATTGTTTAAAACTGGTGCCATCTGTTTGATTGATGAGCTGTTTCTGGAATGTCATTATAGTCGATGGCAGAAGTGCTGCCCTGGGAAGAGGTCACCCAAGTACCAAAAGAATTACGGCCAGTGCTTAGAGCTGTTCTCTTCACTCAGGAAAAGTGGTGTTCTCGTCCATCAGTGGTGGTGAAGAGGTGAGCTTCTCTTTGAATGAGAATGAAATATAACACACACACACACATGAATACCCAGACTTTTTTTAGTTTGTTCACTTCTTCTGTAACTGTTAAACTGTAATATCGCGTGGTTGTTACACCTTTAAGGTCTCACCTTTGCATTTTTCTTTAATAGTGAGAAAGAATGTTCATGTTTGTCCACTTAATCAATTAGGAAAACTGCTTTTTAAGGAAACAATGCTACAGGTTGATAGGTAGCTTTTGTCTCTTGGCTGTGTATTGATTTTTCTTTTATGTCATGTATTATGGATATTCTTATGTCATGTATTATGATATGCATGTGATTGTTAGTCTATGTTCTAATTCTAAGCCAATCATGGACTAAGCTTTAAGTAGACTAAGCCAATCATAGACTAAGCCAATCATAGACTAAGCCATGCCCCATAGCACATTGAGATTGCAGTTTTTTGGTTAAACCATGCCCTACATGACACTATGATTGCATTTTTGGGTTGTATGTGTTGAAAACGATGGTTAAGAACACGGAGATTAACACAGGGATTTACGTGGAAAACCCTACGACGAGGGAAAAACCACAGGAGCACACATGAACCCTAATCACCTTCTCAAGGGATTAGGATTCTCTCTTCACTAGGTTAAGAAACCAATAGGGGGGATGAGTACAATATATAAAGACGATGGGTAAATGGTCCCTCATCCAAAGATCCGTTTACCCATTTAGGCCTATTTAAGCAGTACAACTCAACACTCCCCCTCAAGTTGGGCATATATATCGACCATGCCCAACTTGCCTACATCTTTATCGAAAATCACCGTAGGCAGCCCCTTTGTGAAGAGATCGACAATCTGGTCACCAGATTTCAAGTAGGGAAGACACAACTGACCATCGTCAATCTTCTCACGAATGAAGTGTTTGTCAATCTCCACATGCTTCGTTCGATCATGCATAACAGGATTATTTGCCAAGTTTATCGCAGCTTTATTATCGCAGAACATCTTCAGTGGCATGATTGGTTCAACTCCCAACTCCGCTAACAGAAGTTTCAACCATACTACCTCAGTAACCCCATTTGCAAGGGCTCTGTATTCAGCTTCTGCACTAGATCTAGAGACAACATGTTGTTTCTTGCTTCGCCATATGACAAGGTTACCACATAGATAAACAATGTACCCTGTTGTTGATCTCCTGTCATCAACAGATCCAGCCCAATCCGCATCTGTATAACCTTCAACACTTACATTATCATGTTTTCGGAACAGAAGACCTTTACCCGGAGAATTCTTGATGTAGCACAAAATTCTGATGACAGCATTCATATGAACAGTGGTGGGTGCATGCATGAACTGACTGACAACATTTACAGCATAGGTAATGTCAGATCTAGTGAGAGTGAGATAAATTAATTTTCCAACGAGTCTTTGATACTGACCCTTTTTTGCTTCAGAGAGAAGTTCACCATCAGTTTTGCTAAGTTTATGATTAGCATCTATAGGAGTAGAGACCGGCTTGTATCCGATCAGACCAGAGTCATGCAGTAAATTTAGCGCATAGTTTCGTTGGTTTAAACATAAACCTTTAGGGGAATTTGCCATTTCAATACCCAGAAAATACCTCAACTTGCCTAGGTCCTTTAGTTCAAATTCTGTAGCAAGAACGCGTTTTATGCTAAGTGTTTCTGCATCGTCATTACCAGTCAGAATCATATCATCAACATATACCAAAAGAACAGATATTCTGTCACCCCTCCTTTTGATGAAGAGGGTATGATCGCCATTAGCTTGGTGATAGCCATTGGTAATCATTACAATTCGGAGCCGCTCAAACCAAGCTCTAGGTGACTGCTTGAGGCCATACAAAGCTTTCTTCAATTTGCAACACTTGGTCAGCTCGCCATATCCAGGAGGCATCTTCATGTAAACCTCTTCTTTGAGATTTCCGTTTAAGAACGCATTCTTTACATCAAGCTGATTTATCTTCCAAGAGAACTGAACTGCCAGACAGATAACGACACGGACCGTATTCATTTTGACCACAGGAGCAAACGTTTCTAGATAATCTATCCCGTACTGTTGGCTATACCCTCGTGCAACCAGCCTTGCTTTGAATCTATCCACTTTTCCAGCAGAATTATACTTAATGGTGAAGACCCACTTGGAACCAACCAGATGAGCATCCTTTGGAATGTCCACCACATCCCAAGTTTCGTTCTTTTGCAGAGCAGTCATTTCTTCGTCCATTGCACGCGCCCACCTTGGATCACCTTTCGCTTCAGCCACATTCCTTGGAAGATCATGAGAGTCAAGAAGACTAAGGAAGCTTTTATAACTCGAACTTACCTTCGAGTAGGATACAAAATCCTCAATAGGATAACGGGTAGATGGCTTGATGGACCTGCTTGACTTACGCATCGCAATAGGACGATCGTCATTCTGATTTCCATCAACTTCATCTAAGTCATGTATCATAACATCAGTTTCAGCAACTTGAATATCAGAAGAAGAGGAACTACTTACAGAGGTGTCAGAACTTGGATCATCCGGGGGGCGATTGGGATATTGGTTTGGTCTCAAATTTTCCACACATTTTCTACTCTCATCTAATAACTCTTCTCTATCGGTCGTTTCCTGCAGCGTCTTGTCACTATCACAGTTGTTTGCATCAGTATGTTGATCTTTATGATCATCATAAGAGTTCAGAAGCTCATCCAAAAAACAAGTAGTGTCACTATGATCTATGGACTCCCCCTGAAAAGGAGACTTCCCATAGTATGATTGACATTCATGAAATGTGACATCTTTACTCACATATAATTTCCGTGATAGTGGATCATAACATTTGTACCCTTTCTGTGTACAAGAATAACCAAGAAAAATGCATTTGATTGCCCGTGGATCCAACTTTCGTCTGTCAGGACCAAAATTGTGAACAAAGCAAACGCAACCAAAGACACGGGGGGCAAGAGAGAAGGGAGATTTATCAGCATGTAGAACAGAGAAAGGAACCTTATTTTTAATAGCCACAGAAGGTCGTCTGTTAAGAAGATAAGTAGATGTAAGCAATGCATCCCCCCAAAAATGCTTAGGGACATTATGTTGAAACAGAAGAGCACGGGTAACTTCCAACAGGGATCTATTTTTCCGCTCAGCAACTCCGTTTTGTTGAGGAGTATAGCTGTAAGAAGTACCGTGAACAATCCCTTTTTCTCTTAGAAAGATCTGAAGAGACATTTCTAAATACTCCTTAGCATTATCTGTTCGTAAGTTTTTCACTCTGGAATCATACTGATTTTCAACCATGAGAATAAAATCTCGGACAATTGTAGGAACTTCACTTCGATTTTTCATCAAGTAGACATAGGTATAACGAAAATAATCATCAGTGAAAGTAAGAAAATATTTGTGACCTCCTAGACTCGCCACACCTGAGGGGCCCCAGACATCTGAGTGAATCAATTCAAAAGGAGCAATACTTCTACTATTTGAAATAGGATAAATAGTTCTAGTGTGTTTTGATAATTGACACACCTCGCAAGAAAGAAATTTATGGTCCACTTTATTGCATAAGCTAGGAAACAAAACCGAAAGAGTAGAATAACCAGGATGGCCCAAACGATCATGCCATATCTTCAGTTCACCCATATTTTCTTGTCTATTACCAGTAGTAGCTGCAACCCATGCTGACACAATCCGAGCTGGAAGACGATAAAGCCCATCAACCACTAAACCAATCCCAATCTGCTTCCCCGTCCCTAAGTCCTGCAGAACACAAGTATTCGCATCGAAGATTAGACGACAATGAAGGTCCTTTGCAATGCGATAAACAGATAATAAACTGATTGGGAAGTCAGGAACATGAAGAGCATCCTTCAGGATGAATTTATCAATAATAGATATACTTCCTTTCCCAGCCACCGTGACAGAGGATCCATCAGCTAAGCTAACTCGGTCCCGTCCCGAAGCAAGATTATATTCGTGAAACATCTTAGAATTTCCTGTCATATGGTCAGATGCCCCACTATCAATAATCCATTCATCATGAATTTTTTTTTACATTTATACGTTGCAGCAGCCATGGCGGTATTGTTGGTATCAGTATCACTCTTGCTGTTGTCAGAGACCGATATCTTCTGAACATATGCTTGTAGGTCCTTGATCTGATCAGCTGTCAGCCTCTTTCCTTCAGCGACCATTGCAGTTGGCCTTTTTCCTTTGTTCATTTTTCTTTCAGGGTGAAGTTCCCACCATGGCCTATTTTCTTGCAGTGACCGCATTTCTTATCCTTCCAGTATCCACTCTTGCCCCCTTTTGTTAACAACGCAGATCTTTCAAAATGGGATCCCTGATCATCTTTCATAACCATACGCCGTTGTTCTTCAGACTCAATTGCATGATAGATTTCCTCAATATCAGACCCAATCCCACCTGTCAGAAGTTGACTTCTGGTTGCCTCAAACTCAGCATTCAGTCCTCCCAAGAAGATGAAGATTCTCTGCTTCCAAATCTCGTCCCAGTATTTTTTCTGATCAACAGGGTTGGTCCAGGTATCATCACAGTAATAATCAATCTCCTCCCACTTGGTCTTTAACGAAGCATAATATCCAAGCAACAGTTAGCTCTCCTTGTCTCATGGTATAAACATCCCTGCTCAATTGATACATACGAATGTCTTGCTTCTTTTGACCATACATGCTCTCAAGGGTGAGCCATTGGTCTCTAGCCGACTTCTTTCGAAGAATCAGAGGTTGAATATCAGAGGATACAACATTGATAATCCAGTTTCGGCATTGGCTATCTTCAATGTACCATTGGTCATATAACTTATCAGTGACCGCAAGAGTTTTCTTCCGACCGTCGATATATCCTCCCCTACCACGTGAAGCAAGGGCAACCTCCATTGCCGCAGACCACATCAGATAGTTGTTTTTTGTCAACTTCACCGTGGTGACACTAGTCGGGACATTATCCATCTTAATAGTTATGGTATCAACAATATCTTCTGAAGCCATGAAGAACACGGAACAAACTTCTCGAGATACCAATAATCAACTTCAGTGAAAAAAAAAGGAGCCAAAGAATACCACAAAGACAGCTTGCACAAGATTCAACCAATGACTTGGTCACAGCAAGGCTTGGTTTGGATCCAACCCTCCACCAACGGCTGGAATCATGAACAGGAGTGCCACCCCTTTCTGTTGGAATCACGAACAGGAATCACGAACTTGTGGAATCACGAACAGCACAAGCGCGCAAAGAGGAATCACGAGCAGGGCTTCACGAACTGCACACAGGAATCACGAACAGCACAGGGGCTTCACGAACAGCACAGGGGGCTTCACGAACTGCTGGAATCACAACAGGGGCTTCACGAACAGCACACAGGAGCTTCACGCGCTTGGGGTCGCAGGCGCACAGAGGCTTCACGCGCAGATCTCTCAGGCGACGCCAAGCGCGTCAGGAGGGCCCCAGAAGCTTCACGGGCAAGGGCGGCACAAGGGCTTGCAGGCGCGCGCGAGAGCAGGCGCGCGCGAGGGTGGTGCGGGCGGCCGCTGGGCGGAACGCGACACCGCGCACGGAGGAGGATGAACAGGGGGGCGCGCTAGGACGAGGGACCAACTCCGATTTCCTGTGCACGGCAGCGGCGGTGACGGCGCACACGAGCACCTTGCACGGGCAGTCGATCCAAGAGACGACAAAGAACCGAGCCTCAAGTTGGCTCTGATACCATGTTGAAAACGATGGTTAAGAACACGGAGATTAAGACAGGGATTTACGTGGAAAACCCTACGACGAGGGAAAAACCACAGGAGCACACATGAACCCTAATCACCTTCTCAAGGGATTAGGATTCTCTCTTCACTAGGTTAAGAAACCAATAGGGGGGATAAGTACAATATATAAAGACGATGGGTAAACGGTCCCTCATCCAAAGATCCGTTTACCCATTTAGGCCTATTTAAGCAGTACAACTCAACAGTATGATGATTACAAATTCTATAACTAACATCCAACCCATTCAAACATTTTATAGAGAGGGGTTTTAAATCGTGGTTTCAGATATCCTGATATATCGGTGTTATCAGTATCGTCAAAGGATTGGTACTGATATGTGACGATATGGGCACCTTTTTTGGTCCTTCCTTCACAAATGAGCGTCAATATGGGCGATGTTTCAACGATATATTGCCTATATATCGTCAAAATATCGTATCGATATGATACCCATATGGATACCCATATTGACATTTAAATCCTTGATTTACATCCTACGACACAACTTAATTGAAAAGTTAAGAAACCACTTGAACTTTCTATGCCAATAGATAAGATCTCATTTTAGTATATAGGGATGCCCACTAGTGCCCTTATTGTTTATGTTGGTTGCAAACTCCTTTGGTAATGAAAGTCATGAGTGTTTGTGCTATAGGGAGTTCGCCAAATTTCATTGGGAATGGTGGTTATGGCAATATCCTACCCATGTTATAATATGCTAACAACACGACTTTCTTCATCAAGGGAAAGCATTATGAGGCCTAGGCTGCTAGAGAACTTTTAGACATCTTTGAAGAACTAATAGACACAAAGGTCAACTACCAAAAGTCCATCTTAATCTCATTCCACATGAAGGGTCCTTAGGGCATGTTTGGTTGCAGGGTTGGGCAGGGTTGGCCCAACCCTGGTTACTATTCACAAGGGTACTTCCTCCTCACAGATTACTATTCACCCATCCCAACCCAGCCCAACCCAACCCTGCCCAACCCTGCAACCAAACAGGCCCTTAGTCTCTTGCTTGCTCTATGATCCGATTCTCTCTTGAGGGAGCATGTTATCCTACTTAGGCTTACTTTTGGACATCTTTAAAGAAACTCCGAGACACAAAGGTTAACTGCCAAAAGTCCATCTTTATCTCATTCCGCGTGAAGGGGTCCTTTGTCTCTTGCTTGCCCTATGATCAGATTGTCTCTTGAGGGAGCATGTTACTACTTAGACATGCCCTTGTTGGGAATTGATGGTAGATTACTAGAGTTGCAGACCGAGGGCTCGTCTTGGAATTGGTGGAGGTTTGTGTGGAGGGGTGGAATTCTAGACTATCCTCTAGAGGTGGAAGATTAATCCTTCTGAAATAGACTACCCTACTAAAGTTAGACCCACTTTCCTTCCTACATATGGTTCACCAAGATCGACAAGGACGCCTTTGTAACACACCTCTTCTCCAGGCCAATGAAAGCAAGGAAATATGTCTCTTCCTCAGAGCACTCTAAAGAAAAAAATTTAGTTTTGTGTGTCACTAGCCTTAATGAAGTCACCTTACATGAACCCCCTCACCTCTTCACTCTCCCAGACAACCACCACCTCCATTACCATTACAAAATTGTCCCACTAGGAAATACCCAGATAAAACTAGACTATATTGGGCTCACCAGGACATTCAGAATTCCTTGCAATCGTGTTGCTAATGGCTTTCTGGTGATCATGTAGATGGAATTTGACAAAGCAGTCAGATGGTAGTAGGTCCCCTCTTTGACATCAAGAAAATGAAAACCATGCTTAGCTTCTCAAATTTGGACTTTCCTCTGGTGAGCTCAACAACCATATATCATAGTAAACCCTCTTTCTAAAAAATCATATCAAACCCCATTGTTCCCCAGAACCATTGTAAGAAAAAAACATTGGGAAGCCATCCAGCCTAGGCAACCTGCCTCACATCATGTTAATCCTTTAACAACCCATCAGTCGATCTTTCACACTAGTATCAAGCTCTTCTTATACGAATAATCATAAATTCCCTTTAGTGCCTAGCCAAACCTCTTGGTTCCGCTACACTTCCTCCTCATTTACCATCAGTCTCTCAACGGTGTTTCATTCTCTTCCTCTTTCAAGTCGTTACATGGAAGAAGTGTATTTTAATGTCCCCCTATGCCAGTCACAACTAAATGGCCAATGGCTCCTCCTCTTCCCAATGTGCACGGAGCCAACCTCTTCTCTATCTTCACCTTGTTTAGCTGCTCGATCTAATGCAAAATCCCTTGCGTCCTCTTCTTGGACGCATTTAGTATAATCTTGACCTATATTGGAAAAATTAGAGCGATTGGTGTCTAGTCGATAATGTCTTAATAATTGAAATCGGGATGCAACCAATATCCCTTCACAGGTTTCAAGAAAGCCAAAGGACTTGTTGATATGCCTTGAATCCTAACCATCTAACCCATGATGAAGAACCTCGTATGCATCCCCTCCTGACATACTATACACCTAGGGTTAGGCCTCTCAGTATACTTTGACTCTCTTCTTTCTCCACATAGTGAAAACTGATCGCCGTTGTCCAACGACGTAGCCTAGTTACGGGTGAACCTTGTAAATCCGTGTGTTTCCGTGCTTGCTTGATTGATCTTGTCTATGCGTGTTTGCTTTTGCAGTTCGCAACAACATTATTCTTCCAACTCAGCAATGGTTAGCCTCACCTCCACGATGTCCATTTGGGAGGTATCGCCTCCCACCTTACATGACTCTGAGTGCAACTTTTACGTCCACTGTATAGATCGATTCAACGACCTTCACCTCTCTTCCTCTCCCAAACCTAGGATATTCCATGAGAAGGATTGCATCAAGGTGTCACTAAAACCCTCTCCGTGGCCACCCGCAAAATCTTTCCTTCTTTGAAACTATGTCACCTCCAACAAAAACCTGCCTCATCACCTCTTCACCTTAACCCTCTAACAACCATGTTGGCTTCCTGTCCTCCTGAGCACTAGTCAACCCTGTGGCCCACTTCAGTTGCATGCATACCGTCACTTGCCACCCACATCAACCCTCTTCTCCCATATGCCCCTGGGTAAGTCATCCAGTATCCCAACCCTATAGATGCCTCCTCCTCCTTCCCGCTCGCCTTCCTAGACTAGGTTTTTATGTGTTACCCTCAGCCTCTGCTAGCACTGGCCCTTACCTCCAGTTCTGCACAGGAGACCCCACCAAGTTGCCCTTCCGACCTCCTTGGCTCCTCTCTAAAAAACTCAATCCCCCTGATTTTGCACTGGAGAACCACAATAGTGTCCTCGCTTTCTCAATGGGCCTCCTCCCAAATCCCTTTCTCCAGAAACCTTCTTCCAAAACCCCCCTTCCTGATGTGGCAATTTAAGAAGTTGTCAATCACAACTTTCAACTCTTTAAAATCTGCTCAACTCTGCGGATGGAAGATTAACCGGAACTTGCTTGAACTAAATGGTTTGAGTTCTTTTGACAAACTTCCATCCTCCAGTGTCGGACCTGTTAGGGAGCGATCTTGGGAAAAGAACCATCTAGAAGTGGAGGTGATGAAAGCTATTTGTTGGGGAGAGAAACATTGATCGGGAATTGATAATCCACTGATGTAATTATGCTTTTCTTTATCCCTAGCTTAAGGGGCAAGTTGCACATATATGGCATTGACCTCCACTTGTGACTGTTCGTTTGATATTGGCCCCTTGGTTCTGCGATCCATGCTCCATGCTCCGGTCACTATCTTGTATTTACACCCTTCTGTATTATTACCTAGTGGCGCCTGTTAGTTTATCATTCAGATCGTTTGAACATTTCTTAGTCTAGCATTGTGCACTTGCATCTCTCTTTTTCAAGGTCTGTAGTTGTATCTGGACCATTTGTTTTATGGATAGTGTTCTTGTTGCATACCTTTATGGCTGCCAATAAATGAGTTTACGCTGCACCTACTCTAACTTCTAGCGGTGAAGTTGCAGCAAAAAAAATATGGCCATAAAATAAAATAGTTGGTTAAAAATGTGCAATAGCAAAGCTTGTTCGATATTGAAATTTGATGTTAACCCAATGCCCAAAGCAAACGGAGCCCATATTGCTGCTTGTTTGCTGGCTTTCTTTTGATCCCACTTCTGCTTGGCTCTATTTTATCGGTCATGCATGATCTCCACATGCATCCCATCTCTACCATAATTTGTCCTCACATCTATTACCTCGACAAATGGCTTAACGGTTACCTCACATCTATTACCTCGACAATACGTTCAATTGAAATGGCGGAGAGAGAACAGACGTTGCTTAAATAGCAACTTGTTGGTCAGAGACTTAGTCATGTATAGACTTTCGAGCCTCAACCACAGACCGGCCGCGGAATCCTCATCGGCAACCTCCGCTATAATCTTGTCCGCCAAACACAGCATGATCGTTGAGTGCGCCTTCTCTTCCTGCACCATCAACTCGGACGGCTCGAGTGCCTTCGCCTGCTCTTGATCTAACGGTGCCCAGATGCCCTGCTGCTTCAGAAGGGCGCATCTTGATCTGCCATAGACTGAATCCATTCTTCCCTGTGAACTTCTCGATCTTCAGATTGTGTGACGCCATCTTACTGGATGATCCTGACGGAACCTGAAGCTCTGATACTAGTTTGTTGCGAATCGTGGAAGCAAACACGCACAAACACGATCAAAGAAGCAAGACCCAATCACAAGGATTTACAAGGTTCACTCGTAAATAGGCTACGTCCTTAGGCGGCGACGATGAGTTTCACTATATGGAGAAAAATGTAATACAGAGGGTACTGAGAAGGTACAGATATGGGATGAGAAACAGGATCAGAATGAGGATTGTAGTATCTGATGGCTTTAGGGCCTTTTTTATACTGCAACAGAAGAATACCATCTGTATTCAGCAATCCATCCCAACAGCTCTCAGCCGATCAGAAGACAGGACATGGATCAGACATGTCAACAATCCTGGCCCAACAGATCTTAGCCAATCCGAATGCAGGATATAGATCAGACTTGTCAGCAATCCTGGCCCAATAGTTCTCAGCAATCAGAAGTCAGGAAACAGATCAGCCACATCAGCAGCCCAACAAGTGGTTAGGATTCAAGTCAAATTAACACTTTCTTTTGATAGCACTTCTGCTTGGCTCTACTTTATCGGTCATGCATGATCTCCACATGCATCCCATCTCTACCACAATTTGTCCTCACATCTATTACCTCGACAAATGGCTTAACGGTTTGCCTTCTTGTATTTACATGCTTTTGTGGCTTTGCAACGTCATCTGCAAACATAGCAAACCCAACAACCTTTGGGATTTCTCCAAGGCTTATTTAATTCGTGACGCCATTAAGCGTTGGATATTTCTTGAAATGGTGCTTCGGCACGTGTAATCTCGTGTTAGATTCCATTGTTAAGCTAGTTGATTGTAGTAAGAAACACAAGGACAAAAATGCAACTAAGAGCCAGAATAGAAGACAAGATCATTGCCGAAGAATGTCAGGTCTGCCAGAAGCTGACTAGTAGAGATGGTTGTACAATGTCCAGTCACCTCCATCGTCCATTCTGCTACATCTGTGCATCCATGTGCTTTATTCCAGATGGTTTTCCATGTCTCTGCCTCTTATCGATGCTAGCCTCCAGCTTTCATCAACCATCTATAACTAAGCATGCCCTTCATCGGTTCCAACTATGTGTATTAGAGTGCTCCTTCTGATGGTAACTGGTTTGGATGGAAATGTAATGGGCATGCCTTTCATCCTTTCTGCTCCTGGATTCCTTTGGAACCTCTTCTCCACCCTGTCTTATACAATAGCCGCTCACGAAAAAAAAGCGATGTGCCAGCATAGCTTGATGTCACTAGGCAGCTAACTCTGATGCCTTCTGCTTTCTTTGTAATTCCACAACCAAAAGGCTGTTAGGATCAGGTGATGCTGCTCACTTCAGGATCTCTACAAATTGAGAAGTTATGGTATGCATGTTAAGGGTTTTATGATCTTATGTTGTTCCCTTATTCATCCAAGCTGCAGGCTTGAAGAATACCGATTGGTTGGATTTGCTGGGGAATGAAGAGATCGAGTGAGCATTATTTAGTCGGTCAAGCTTGAAGCTTGGTCGCCATACAGATTCCGTATCTAGTTCATAATGGTGACTGCGTGTCAAAATTATGATAGATACCAAAAACACTAGAATTCTGATCATGACTGGGAACTCTTTGAATTAGGTAGCCCGCTCTTAAGCTAAGTAGACAAAACATGACATCAAATTGGCTGTATCGTACTATCATGGCCCACTCCAAGAACATGCTAGTGCTAAAGTCTAGGTCCTCTTCGGATTGGAACTTCTCAACTTCTGTAGCCTAATTTCTCGAAATCGAATATAAATGTATACCCTAATTTCTCTAAATCAAATATAGATGTAACTTGTGATCAACAGTGGATCATTTTTGTTGATATATACCTTGAAGCTCAAACAGATCCTTTGTGTGCTTTGGTTAGATGAAGGGGCGAAATCCTGTGGTACAGATTTTTGTATCTGAACTATCATCCATGTATGTGTATGTGTGCATGTATGTACATCTTTTCAGTAAGGCTTGAGATGAAATCTTTGGATCTTATGGGTTAGTGATTATTCTTTATGTGAATTACATTTATTTTGATGTATTTCTTTTTATAAATCTTGGGACTTAAAAGAGTTGATCAAAGGTGGATGAGGGAACAGACTCCACTCGATCCACTAGTGAATGTAATGATCTGTCTGAGGTGGATCATTGGGCTGAGCCAGCCTGGACCTGGGTCCTCATTTTCAATCACAAGCCACACCCAGACGAACCAGAGATGGTCTTGGATTGCCTGACCTGGCTCACTGTACGTGCACGTGGCTTTTCCATGGAACTTGCATGCATGGGCGGGTCATGTTGGCAAAGCTACCCAGACTGAATCCCCATTAGCCTCTCCCCTCCTCTCTCAACCTCCTTGCTATACGTTACACACAATCCCCTCCCTGGCGTACCCATCCCTGCTGCCACTGTCAGTCCACCACAAACTTTCTAACTATATAAGCAACAATCTTTAGTATGAAAGAACTGGTCAATCAGATAGCTAACCGATCAGCTCCGATGGTGATGGTGATGCTAGCTGAAATGGGAAGTTGCCTTGACATTCCTTTTTTAAGGAATATATACACCAATAACCCTGCTTAATCATGAATTACACAAGAAACTCCGGATAGACACTCCGTCTCACACTCATAGCTGAGTTAATCTAATCCATGATCTATCCAATGATTAAAATTTTCAAAAAAAAACCCTAACCCCCTCCACATTCCTTCTCCAACGCCCAACACCCTCCCCTTTCCTTCCGCCCCTTCGCCCTCTGTCCTCCTCCTCCAGGATGTCGCCTTCCGCCCTCCTCAAGCTCCCCCGCCGAGCAACTCCCTCCCCTTCCTCCTTCGGCTCCCCTGCCGAACACCTCCCCATCCCATCCTCCTCCCGACCCACCCCGTCGAGCACCTCCTCATCCTCCTCCCGCTCCCCCACCGAGCACCTCCCCCTCCCATTCCTCCTCCATCTTGCCCGCACCCTCCCCCCCCCCCCCCCCCCCCACCTCTTCCTCCTCTAGGTCCCTCGCACCTCCCCTTCCTCCTCCATCTCCCCCCATCCCTATTGAGAACCTCTCCCTCCCTTTCCTCCCTCTATTCCATCTTGTAAACCTCCACCCCCTAATTCGACCTCGCAAACGCAGATGCTCAACTGGAAAGATACCTAACTTATTGATCCTCCTCCCACATCGCAAACGACTTGTAAAAAATCCAAGAGCAGGACAAGAAGGAGCGAGGTGAGGAAGGGCTCCATCTGCTGATCCTCCTCCTCCAGTGCGCATAAGCCGTCTCCGCCGACTACCTCGAGGATGATAATCGGATGCTTCTCGAGATCTCGAAGCTCTCCACACCCTACGACACCTATGTGCAACGTATCGCCGCGTAGTTCGGCTGCTTAATAAGAAGGCTTGGAGTGGGGTGATTAATCAAGGGTCCGTCGAGCAGGGGGTGCACGTGATGCCCATGACAGGGGGAGGTGCTGGAGGTGGAACGGGATGGGGAGGTGGGAAGGTGGTCAGTGACAGGGGGGAGGGGTGCTGGAAGAGAATGGGGAGGAGGAGGTGGTCGACGAGGGGGCAAGTTGGGGGCTGGAGGAGGAAGGTCTCATTTGTAAATAATAGGAAATTCAAGGGTAGAAAATGTAAAATATTTGACGGATTCTGTCATAATTAATGGAATATTTGATGGAAGTTAACACGAGGTTATGGATGTAAGAGTTAAGCGCTATTGAAGGTCCTGGGTGTAATTCACGGTTACACAGAGTTATGATTTGTAACTACGAAATTATTCAGGATTCTTGGAGTCTCTATATAATGCCTTGCAGGTTGGAAGTCCATTAGTCCAGTTGTTTACGTTAGGGATTAGTCTGGAGTCGGAGAAAGATCAACCTTAAAATCGTGAAAAATTGGACTTAAAGCACCTACTTTCGACCCACTTGCAGTGAGTCGATGACCGCTCTCTGCATCCGATCCTCGCCCTACGATCCCATCCCCCCAGCCCCTCCTCGGTAACCCCTCAACGGCACCTCTCATCCCCGTGCCCCTCACTGGCATACCTTAAATCGTGACCCTCACTGGCATCCCTTAAATCGTCGGGAAACCATACGAACACCCATATAATGATGAGGAAGCCATGTCGTCAGCTATCTCCCATACTTAATGGGCAGGATGAAGTTTTATGGGGGCAGAGACACATAAATCTTATGTCCTGAGAAGTGGCTAGATGCGAATGGGGTGTTCATCTTTGAAACTTCGTTCAAATTTACCCTGTTTCAGGTGAACCGAGCGAGGCTCTCATGCTTATTGCTTACACTTCGATATTCGAATGAACGTTGGCCCAGACCGAGGGATCTGCCTGGGAAAGGAATTTGTCTACGTGCAAATGGAAGTGTTCGCTGCTGTTCTGTTACGTTTCTTCACGTTCTGTGTCGCGGGGAGGAAGGATGCTGTCTCCTGTCTGCATTATGCTGACTCCACATCAACGGGTGGCCTCCTGTCTGGATTTCGCGTAAATGAAGCTGCATGATCTGGTGGTGTTGATGCACATTATATGTTTCCTTTGCATTTTATTTGTAGGCAATAACCTTCCTTGCGAGTAATTTAGTATACAACAGTTCAGCAAGATAACTCTGCTAAATTGCGCTGGATGCTCTGAAATTATTGAACTTACTTTATGCTAATGATATAATTAACCTCAAATACCGATTAGTCCGTGCTTTCCTATATTTAGAGATTGATGGGAGGCATCTAAATGAGAGGCATATTCATCTCCGCTATATGAGAGGCATATTAATCAATCTCCTCCAACGTCAAGCCCTTGAGCAGGAAAAAAGAGGGCGGGCTGAGCCCAGCCCAAACTTGGACCCATCATTGGGGCCTTAGGCCGGTCTAGGCCCTGATTTGTCAAAAAAATCTGGGCTCCGACCGACTCGAGGTTCGGAAAAATGTCTTGGGCTTGGTCTGAGCGTACCCAAGTTGACCGGTCCAACCCAATGCCACATGTGGATGTAATGTTACCTCCAAGTTAGTCTGCTCTTTTTTAAGTAGCAATCGATGCCACGATAACTCGTTAGAATTTAGGGCATCTAGGTACTCTTTCTTCCTCATCCTTCCTCATCGGAGGAATGGGCCAAGCGAGATCTGTTTTGGCTCAATCGTTTTTGCATGCAAGAGGAGGTATTACCATTGTCTACCGTATAATGGTGGATCTTTGATAAAGAATGAAAAAGAGAAGAAAAAGATGATGTAGTTAATGTGGGAACATGTAAATAAATGAAAGACAGGAATTTAGGATAAAACTATTAAATATATTTTTCTTATCTACTATCATCATTAACAAATATAATTATATGCACAAGCACACATGCATGCATACACTTGTGCTTGTATGCATACATATCTTTGTATATATGTGTATGTATATGTAAATAAAAATGTAAATGTGCACATATGTATATAGGTACCTAATCGAATCAAATAACTATGGAACGAATTCATGTTGATTCATATTCGATTCATTTGGGAATCCAATCCATAAGTCAAATTCTTATTCGATTCATTTTACTTCTAATCAAACTTTTTTTTGACTTTTTATCTAATGAATCACAATCGGATTCATATGATTAATTCAATTAGTACCCCACAAATATTTCCATTTTCTCCGAGTGAACAGTCTCCATACTGTTTGACAAGGAGTCTTATATACGTTCTCAACGATATAAATAGTTCGTTTTTCTTCTTAGTGTACATCAAGTGCACGCGCGCGCGTGCAAATGCGAACTAGGTAGCTCGTGGTTGTGTCTTGTTGATATGTCTTGGATTGTAACCATTTGTTTTGCTGAATTCAATTGAGGAACCATTTCTCTGCACCCTCCACACATAGGTACTACATCAAAATTGAGCTATAGTGATGTTTTTTTTTTAAATATGTCACTAGTTAACCATTACTAAATATATAAGGATGATATTATTCGTTGCGAACTGATTTTTTGTACTTGAATTTAGCAGCTAATATCATATATGCTGCTATATCATTAGCAGCAGTCCACATAGTGACACTTATTCCTTCCTATTTTTCAAACTTCTAATTAATCGTCGCTAAAATTTGAACTA
This sequence comes from Ottelia alismoides, assembly GCA_037367405.1. Taxonomy (NCBI): domain Eukaryota; kingdom Viridiplantae; phylum Streptophyta; class Magnoliopsida; order Alismatales; family Hydrocharitaceae; genus Ottelia; species Ottelia alismoides. The sequence continues at coordinate 201,305 of JAZKJV010000607.1, forward strand.
AAAAAATAGCGACGATTAGTTGATATTTTGAAAAATAAGAACGGATAAGCATCGCTATGTGGATCGTTGCTAATGATATAGTGGCAGATATGATATCGCTAATTTCAAGTACGAAAACTCATTTCGCAACAAATAATATCATCATTATATATTTAACAACGGCTAATTTAGTGAAAATTTTTTGATAAAAGCAACACTATATCTCAATTTTGTTGTAGTGAGGGCAGACAAAGTCTGTCACCATATTATAACCCAGGAAAGGCATGCATGGGTAAGTGGGGAAGCACCCCCGTCCTGAAACGAAAATCTAATTAGTATTTTTATCCATTTGCTTCTAGGAGCCAATTATTGGGTTAGGGTTATACTCGGCATTTTTCTCTTCTACACGTATGTTCAAAGACGTAGATCAATCACGAGTGAACCTCGTAAATCCATATGTTTGTTTGTCTGTGTTTATTCGTGGTTGCTAATGCTACTCGCAACATGGATGCATGATCTCATATTGAATGTTTGATCTTTTTTATCAGATTGGATTGTGTGTGCGTATGTGGTGTTAGACTTAGTCGATCATTTGCAGATTCACTACCCATCAGGATCCAACAAGTATATTTTCCAATGCTAAGCTTATATATATTTTTAGTGCAAGAAGTTTGACTATAGGTCGTGATATCAGAGATTTTACTGGAAAAAACAGAGTTGGTATTTGATGCTAAAATCGGTTCGAAGCAGGTTATAAAATGTCCACAATTAAGCTTTTAATTTAGTACTACACTGCACGTATATATTGCTAGTAAAATGCACATGATCTACTCCCTTCACACGAACGAAAACACCAAACTACCGAAAATAAACTTTAAAAAAGGTTCTCATCACGCTTTTCCAAGAGACAAATCACAGGAAATACCAAAAATAAATAACTTAATTCCACTGGGACTTCTTTTCTTTCACTCGTCAAATAGATCAGCATCACGAAACACGTACTGAACACAATTTGAACTGAGAAATATTATCACTGGCACTCAACTTGGCAAGTAGGAGCGTGCACAGTTGATGGCAACCAACCCAATGGAAAATAATTCCACTTGAACCAAATTATGGACGCTGGCAGATATAAATATATTTTTCATATCATGAACAACTAAGACTGATCGTTAACTTCCACTGCAACTAATATTGATTAGCCTCACGAGGTTGGAATCCGATCCCACGAGGGGGCGGGCAATCAGTGCAGTGCCATTGGTTAACAATTATTGCTGCTCTTCCTCTCTTTCAGAATCTAGTTAGTACCGTTAATCTTAGAAATACGTGGGGGTTAGAACAACTTGATCGATTCCTGATTATTTGCCGATGCTGCTGGGGATTTTCTTTCTCCAAGTAGTGCAGTTTATTTACTCCAGTTTTCAGTAATCTCCTGCAAATCCCGACGTGTTCATGAGAACAAGCAAATATAATAAGGAAACTTGCTCTTGTTAATATGTTTTTTCTTTGTAATTTAACAAAGTGTTATATTTAAACTTGGATTTGAAAGTACCAACTCTGTAATAAAATCTCTGATTTCAATTAAAACATATTAATTGCTGTTGCAGGATCAGCATCATTGTGTTCCTTTTTATGGGAGGATCACATGTATCTTTACAGAAGCTCCATTTAGCGTAAAGGTGAGATGTTCATCATTACAGATAGCCAGTTGAGCAAATAATGATAACTGAGACTGGAAGATCCCGTGTTTGGTAGTAAAATCAACATCTTTTTTCTAGGATTTCTGTCATTTTTAGAGATAGTTATCTAATATTTGTTTTTAATGTAAAAGCTTTTTCTTTTTTTTTTCTCTGCTACACTGCTCATTTGTAACTTCAGAATCAGACACAAGTAGTTCGTACGCATGCACACGTAAATCTGAACCATGTGCAGATTATATTTGTGAATTGGAGTTGCTAACAACCAACAAAAACCTCCTAATCACTTTAGTCCACCTCCTTAGCTGTCGTAGTTTGTCCGCGTTTGCACACATCAACAACTGCATTAATATATAAAGAAAACTGATAGAAACGGATCCCCCCTCGTGATATCTTGATCCTGTAGTTCTTACCAGAGTCTTAATAAAATAGATGTTATTAGCTGTGACTGACAACAAATATCATAATCAATGGGTGTACGTTGCTTGTTGCCTCTCCTCAAGGAGCCGGTGAGATCCATTTTATATGATCGGCACATCAGCCAAAGTAAGAGGATTGATTCCTCTTGTTCTATGGAATTAAGTCGTTAAAATCTTGACAGGCTCCATCGGCTTTCATTTGTTTGCAATTGATGACAGTTCTAGGGACCTGTATCTGTAAGGTAGATAACTTTAACAATGTTATAGTTGGCAAAGGATCTGATTCTAATGTCCAAATTTAATCTGGAAGATCAAACTCGATCTGTGAAGCTTGTTACGTACTTGGGATCTGACAACCCTACACAATAGTACTAAGCATGTAGCCATGCATTCCTCTTCACGTGCTCCCTGTATTGCCTACCAGATAGATCAGCATATATTGATAGAAGAGTCACTGGATTTCATGAAGATGTTATCCACGAAGACTCTCGAATAAGGGACCCAATTTTCCTCCCGACACAGTTCCCAGTGGTACGATTATTTCTCATTATTCCATCTTATTTCACTCTTATCCTATCTTTATCCCACCTTACCTATCTTTATTTCACCTTATTCTCTTTATTCTTATCCTCCAGCCGAACGAAGAATAGACCCTTATTCCCCTTATTCCCCATCCTTATTCGTGCTTATTCTCCTACTGCCGAACGGAGAATAGAAAAACTTTCAGAATTTTCGTGCTTCCAGGGCAAATAATTACGTGAAAAATCAACTGTTCAATAACAAACCATAAGTGAGCATCCACAGTTATTCATAAGCATTTCCTGTTCGCAATGAAACAAAAGAAACGAGGATCCAGTTGTCGGTATATACACATTGAAGATCCAAAAAAAACAAAGCGAACTGCGAACTAGAAATGCAAAGAAAAAAAAGTAAAGAGGAGGAATAGCAATTAGAAAGAAGGAAATCATTATTCCTAATCCCCTCCTTGCAAATGTCATTAAGAATAATATCAGAAAAAAAAGGAGGAGCGGGCAGCAACTGTAAGCATCCACCGAGTGTTGCTACTCGTCTTCATGGATCCTGTGGAGATGGGGCCTCCAAGCGCCCATCCTCCTGCTCGTGATCTTGCCCTTCTTCTCCGGTGAGGGCGAGGGACGGTCCTGACCTTCACGTACTTGTTCCTTGGGATGGGCCATCCTCCTGGTGCTCTTCTTGTTCTTGGAAGCACAGTGGAGGGAGGAGTCGGGGACGAGGAAGTAGATCCGTCCCCGGCGGAGAAGGGAGTCCGGCGAGACGAGGAGAATGCGGTGGGAGCTCGGGGTGGTGAGGACGTGGCGAGGGTGGTCCGCCAGCACTTGGGACGCCTCCATGGGCCTGCTGTACTCGTCCACCTGCCCGTTGATGTGCACCACCCTTATCAGGTCCAATGACCCGCACGGGATCACGCATGCCAAGCAGCACCGCAGGCTGTTCCCCATTCTCTCAATCTATCTTTCTATATATCTATGTAGAGAGATGGGCTTATCTTCTTGCTCTTCTTGCCTTCGATCTATAGGACAGATCTCTCTACCCGTCTCTCTTTGCTGCTTGCTACGTACGAAGAAGGTGGTGTTGCTGCGGCGGTGTTATATAGCTGTGGTGTGGCCTGAGGACTGAGATGGTGGAGGGTGTGGTACGGTCACATATATAGAGAGCGGAGGAGGTCGTCACTGCGGTGTGGTGTGCCTCTGTCATCACAGTCCGTTCGAGTGAACCCAATGGGTGGGGTTGACGAAGATAAATTGTTGGTAGAATTCCAGGAAAATATTTTATTTATTCGAAATGCTTACGATGATATATATATATATATATATATATATATATATATATATATATATATATATATGCCATCATGAATAATATATTTCAACAGCGATCGATTGACGGTGGGAACCACATCTACAGATGCATTCAATTGCCGGACCACGCACTTGATATATAACAGCAGGGTCATTATGCTGTTCTTTTTTTAAAAATAGATTCCAAATATTTTATATACCTACTCAATTTCCTAGAATCCCATGCTTAAAACATTAATCATAGATTCATTTTATATGGTTGGAATTTTGGAATCGTTAGATAAATTCATTTTATGAAATTACTTTAGAACATGGATCATATTTGTTAGAGACACTACAAGAAATTGGACCTAAGCCAGCTAATAATTTGAATATTCGTTGATATATCTTCCGATGTTAAAGATATAAAAATGAATATTATTCATTGCCAAATGATCTTTTATACTTGTAATTAACAACAAATATCATATTCGTTGTTAAAGGTCCATATAATGACACGATTTTTTCGTTGAATTATTCGTTAAAATCCGTGCTAATCGTTGTCGTATTGGCAACGATTAGAAGAAAACGACAACGAGTAATCATTGTCATATGATTCGTTGCGAGAAATATAGCAACGATTACCATTATTCATTGTGAATTTCAAGAAGTAAGCAACGAATAATATTCGTTGTTATATATTTAACTATGGAAGATACGGCAACGAATATTAAATTATTCGTTACCTTAGGTCAATTTTCTTGTAGTATAATTCATCCAACATGAATCGATGTTATATATTAAACATCAGAAAATATAGCAACGAGTATTCAAATTATTCATTTACGAGATCAATTTCCTTGGATTGATTTCATCGATTATAACCTTTGTGGGAAATCACTCACTTCGTTCAGCAATTCGATTTATCAATGCATAGCCTTTATACTTGTGTATGGTAAACTCTTTCTTATAAGTGTGATTAAGGAATAAATTATCCCAGGATTATTAAAATAACTAATCAACTAATTCTATATGGCTGCCCTCTTTTGTGTTTCTAAATGTTGGTACCCGGGATAAACGTTAACTGAAGCGAGAATATCTAACCAATATTTTGACACCGAAAGGTAAGACCCAAACCATGTTCAATGCTTTCTTACATCTACTTTAACCAAACAATCGTTTCTTGAGTTCAAAAGTATAATTAATTAGTCATCTGCATTACATTCTCAACATTATTAAGTTATTTCTTACTTTCATATTATATAGTAATTGACTCTTGATTTAGGCAAGCTCCTTAGCCTAACATACAATTCAATTTTAATCGAATAAAGGCTCTTGTAGGAGTTGTATTATAGGTAGTCAAATTATGTGTTACTTTCTCAAAGCATCACTGACCATAAACCCACATAAATAGTCGCAATGTTGGAGCTACGCAGTATGCAACTACAAAGTGGTCGTAAATTTCGATACATATATTGCAATGAGCATGCGACCACATGTTTATTAATGTAACTTGTCGTTGCAAACTATGAACTAATTTTAGAACCATGTTGCCCCTTCCCCCATTCAATACCGATCATCTGTTGCAGGGTCTGTTGTAGCAGATGCTGCAATAGATATGTGGACCGTTGGATCGTGATCGAGCGGTTCACACGAATTCATGTATCGGATGAATTCGTGTGAATCGCTCTATCACATTCGAGCGGTCCACATGTCTACTGCAGTGTCTGCTGCAGGGTCAGCAGACCCTATAGCAGACGATCCTTTCTACCCCCATTCTAGTAATGAAACCTCATCCTCTTCCTTGTCCTCCTTTGGCATAAACATCAAGACCTCCATCCTCCTCCTCCTCCCTTCCCTCCTACCACATCCTCCTCCTCATCCTCTTCAGCGGCCATTTTCAACCTCTTTGTCTCCTTCTCTTCCTTGTCCTTCACTACTTCATTCTCATCCTCCACAACTTCATCCTCTTCCTCCAACACTACCACCATGACCTCATTCACTTCTTCCTCTTCCTCCACCCGACCTTCTACATTAACACCACCCTTCCTCTTTATCCCACATCATCACCACCACCACAAGCCCTCCATCCTTCTGAGACACCGTCATCACCAATACTAGCCCTAAATCCTCTTTCTCCTAAACCACCACCATCTTTTCCTAACCCTATTTGACTCCTCCATCATCACCCAGACACTCTGTGATTAAGATGTCTTCTACTTTGATCGCACATATTTTGAACAAGTTCACTCAATGTTTTTAAAAAACTAGCATCTTTACTCATAAGGTGTAATTCAAGTTCAAATATTTCTAATTTATTAGATGTGGATTGGTTTATGTTATAGTAATTAGACCCTTATAGTAGTATGTAATATTTCAATTGTCTATTTTATTTTCTATGCATAGCCCAACATTTGCAACCTCCTTTTATCGGGTTCTCTTGCATGGTATCAAAGAGGAGACCGGTTACTCTGCAGTACTGCAGAGTCGGTTGTAAAAGAGGATATGGTGTGAACCGTTCAATCACGATCGAGCGGTCCCACGAAATCAGAATTTTCCAGCTCTTACCATGTGAAGTGTTCGATCTTGATTGAGCAATTCTCGCTGCACCCTACCTTTACAACTGACCTTGACAGTATCGCAGAGGATCTGTGCTAACCGGGGAGACAGTCATGGACCAAAAGCCATAATATCCTTTTGGTACACTACAAGAAAAATGAGTTGTGGCCACGGAATGTGGCTACGGAAATTTGTGGCCACGATAATTCCGTGGCCACTAGTTTCTCGTAGCTACAATCCGTGGCCAAAGTCTTCATAAAAGAGTTGTTGCTACGACAAGTCCTGTGGTCACTTGTAGTGGCTATGGCATATTCGTGGTTAGAGAACTCTCTCGACGAGACTTGTAGCTACGGCTACTAGCCACGACGTATCGTGGTCAGAGCCCAATTTTGTGACCACAAACCCCAAATCCGTGACCACAGTTCTGTAACCACAACTTATTTTCCTTGTAGTGGTACCTTAACCAAGTGACTAACCCTCCCTCTCCTTCTCGTCCGCATAGCTGTGTATCTTTCTGCTGACGCAATTATTTGTGTTTGTGAGTTCGCGATTTGCAACAGAAAGTGTGTTCGATCGAAATGGTACGGCCGAGATTGAATGTGACTGCTGCAGCTAATGCAGCAGAGATGAAGTTTCCTAGTACGTCGTCGTCCCTCTTCAGCTCAGCTCAGCTCCCACCGACAGAAGAAAACAGAGCCACCTTGTCCTCCATCCATCCACCCTAATATTATATATCTATCTGTTGCTTCCAATCTCGAGGAGAGGACAACGAGGACAACTACGTTTGAGTTGGAGAGAGAGAGAGAGAGGGGTCCGCACCACTTAATATCCTGATAATTTTTTTATATATTGTTTCGGAGCATTATTGCATGCAAGTGATTGGTCCATCTGGGAAATAATCACACAGTATTTTTAGCTCTGTTCATACAGCTCGTCCTATCTTGCTACATACCTTGGCCCATACCTTCCCCCAGAATCCCCACATGTCCATTCTCCTGCCTCGTATGTTGTTATCTACTAATCTCCTCATTAACAGTACATGTTCGTGTGATATCTGTACAGATAAGATCGAATAGCAGTTGTTTTTAAATGGATAAAACCGATATCCCAAACGTCAAGCAATCAGCGTCAAGTTTATAGAAAGCTGCAAGCATATAGGTTAGAGACAGAGTTCTTATCTTGCATGTAAATAAATATATCTCATGCCGAAGATGTTGTAAATAGTATCTGTAAATAATTGCTTCCTACTGCACTACAAGGATTGCAGAAAGCTAAAGATCTGAAATAAACAATAGATCTCTCTACTACAGTTTGATTCCTCCTGTATGCATATGATCCAAAGCAAGAGTTGAACCTACTGCACTGGTCGTGATCTCTATGGGCTAGCTATAGGGTTGGTTTTTTAAAGATCTGAACGAATCTGGACCGGAGTGGGAATCATATGTATGATGCATATATATGCTAATTCTAGAATTCAGTTTTCATATAAATTCCATGTCGAACTATGCAGTCAGAATCCGAGCCCTCGCACGATCACATTCAGAACTTCCTTTTGGTAGTGGTGAAATCCAGCAAGCGACTTTCAGAGATATTTATTTTAGACAAAAAAAAATCATTGAGATTCTGAGACCACTGTTTCGGCTTATTTATTATAGCTTTAAAAGGAAGAATAAATTTTAAAATAGAAGACTTTTGATGAGGAAATGATCCAAGGAACGCTAAAAAATGAAGTTACTAATTACACTTAATTTGAGAATAAACATTGCTCGTTTACTCTCTTCTCTCTATATGTGTGTGTGTGTGTGTATATATATATATATATATATATATATATATATATATATGTTACATACCCAATCAGTTATCGATGAAAATTAGCCCTGACAACTTGTTGAATTCGAGCTCAAATGGATCCGTTGACAATCATACAAAATGCTTAAGCCTAAGTTGTCAAGTAGTAATCTCCACCACTTATAACTCACTCTTACACTTTGTGGGTTTTAGATGTGGGACTATCTTTTGGGGGTATGGGTGTTAGAACCTCTCCCACTTATGTTCGCAACATCCTCCTTGCGGCATGGCCCACCACTTATTCCCAATGATAGTGGCGGTTGCACACTTCCGGCTTAGCTCCCTTCAAGAAGCCATTTCCACTATCAGAGGGAACCTGCCCCGATACCATTTGTAATGTCTCGGGCTTAAGTTCCTGATCTGTTATCGAAGAAAACAGAACCTGACAAGTTGTTGGGTTCAAGTTCAAATAGATCCGTTGACAACCACATAAGATGTTTAAGCCCAAGGTGTCAAGTAGTAATCCCCACCACTTATAACACACTCTCACACTTTGTGAGTTTTAGATGTGGGACTATCTTTTAGGGGTATGTGTGTTACAATAGAGAGAGAAAGAGAGAAAAGGGATCCTACTCCATGGAGTAGGTAACTTACCTGCTCCATTTTTATTTTTTTGTCATATTTTTGAAAATGCTTCCATGGATTTTCATAAATATTTTCCTCCAATATGTCATTCAAATTTCATCAGAAACAGAGACTCCTACGACCTCCATCCAGACAGTCATTTTTTAACGATCACAGATTTGTTGTATTTTACCTATTCTGGATGTAGGCCGTACTAGGAATCGAAGGAAAGTGGAAGATGGTAATGTCTACACTAATGCATTGCTTCCATGATGTGGGATCACAATAATGATATTCTTTTTGCTTTCTTGCATACCCTTGGGACACATATTTGTCTGCACCGGACACTAATGTATCCCTACTAGGACGAAGAATGTGGACAAAGTCTACACACCTAAATACTTTTGGAGGAATATGGAACAACCCCTTTCTTGGGTAGAAAATCTCAATGGGAACATGCTCATCAATGAAAGTGGAGGATGTGCAATTTATGAGAAAAGCAATAGTAAAGACCTCATCCCCATGTATGTATATGGATCATGATAATAGATGAGTAAGGTTCGAGCAATATCAAGAATATGTCCATGTCTTCATTCAGCTACCCCATTTTCGTGTAAAGCATGAGCATGAGTGCTTGGATGCATGAGCCCTTTATATAGAGAGACAATAGTACATGTCATGAGCATTCTTTAGTATTATTGAATTAATTGTCTTAACTGATACAAATTGATTCTTAACTGATACAGAATTGATTTTTATTTCAGTAATAAAGTTGGCTATATTTGGATAGACATAATACTTATCTTTTAACAAAAATATTCATGGGACACTGGAAAAGTCATCCGCGAGAACAAGATGATGTTGATTTCCTATAAGAATATGATATCAATTGGATTCCCAAACATCAAGATGAACAAGTTCAAAAAAGGAGAGTGGAAAGAATTATATCATAAGAAGAAAATAAATTTTGGATATCCTTCCCCAGTTGGTAGGCCTTACCCTAGGTTTATAGTGGGACTAGACTGGGGAAGAACTCGACGGAGTTTTTAAGGGAAGATGACCTTAATATTGGTACCAAGAGTGCTTGAAGGGTTAGATAACCGAGTCTCGAGTTATGAAGTAGCATTGGTGGATAGAACACGGTCGTAGACACCCCCTTCTTCATGGCAGGTACTAATCATCCACCCTATCAAAATTGTCCTGAAAAATACAAGATATATCATCAAATATAGCTCGATACTTGAGTTCCTGAGTAGTGAATGGCGTATATAGATGTTTATTATAGTTGATAACACCAGTATGCCCCAGTTTGCCAAGAAAGTTTATTATAATGTGTTATATGTCCTCGTCCTAGCATAGAACGGCCACAACCATGGCCCATGTATGAGCTACGATCTACTTGACCACATGGAGCAACAAGAGCAATTATCTATCACTGGACCTTCTGAGTACTGATATCATGGGCAATTACAAATTGAATTGGAATTATAAATGCATCCTCTATGGTTTGTAGGGTGACAATTGCGAGCTTCTGATATCAACCCCGTCTATCGAGCCCTGCAAGTAATACCATAATGGTCATGTGTTCGCGGTACTCCTTATGTTTGGTATAGGTGCATCCTAGAATACAAGCATTATATATTTCAAATAGATATTTCATTAAAGAGAAGTACTTTACTATGGGTCATCCTTCTTGTTGATGTTTCGTCATATTAAATTAGGTGTGGAACATTTTATTTGAATTCTTCTCTTGTGTATATGTGGCTTTCAAGGAAGTCCACATATGGAAAGTATTTTCACAGTATACCAGCTCATCGGTTATTATGCCAATCACGTTGACCATAATCCATGAACACACCATCCCATTATCCTTGCCCCAAGTGGTGTGTTTGGCGTATCTTGTTTGTAGGCTTTGTCTCAAGGAGAATATGCTTCCTATCACATACTTAACAAAAATGATCAAGAACGTCTTTTACCATTTGGGATAATTGATGCATGCAAAGATAGCAATCATACACCTTTACAATGTAGCAGGAGCATCATCTGGATTCATCGTTAATGTTGCCAAAGATTCATTGAATCTTTTAAGGCTCCATACATCTTAGACTTGTACATTATGCACACCTTCAAGATCGATCTTTAGTGTTGTAATCTCTCCTGGTTGAGGCTCTCAAATTCTCACTTCTGGCAATGAACTCTAGTGTGTCAAAGGATACCTTGAATATCTCACAACTTGTGTCTCAATCCTCTTTTTCTTTTTCAGTGACTCAATAACTCTAGTCGCCAACAAGAGCCTTATCGACTCTCAAGTGAATCCTTACCTTGATCATGAGCAAAATTTTGTAATGAAGTAATTTTTTTTTCCTCGACCCCTTCTTGTCCTTCTGATTCTTAATCATATAGTCGAAACCTTTGGGTAAAGTGATTAAAAATTGAGACATCCATGGAGGATCAGCATGCATTCCACATGCATTAATCGTGTTTTGCGACTTTGAAATGTCATCGATACCCGAGATTGGAGGACCTCCGCATCGATATACACTCAAGAGTAAAATATATGACTAAGTTCCCAATACTATCTCACATCGTTTTTGAAGTCAGGTCAAGACCAGATATGACTAAGATCCTATTGAAATTTAAAGTTCTGGTTTCAGAAATCTCGCGAGGAAGACCCTGCTTTTGGTATTTAGAGTTTATATTAGTGTTGTTGTTTAACCATTAAGCATGTGTTCTAGATCAGGAATTTTTACATTGAGTATACATCAGGCATTCTTTGTTCCTCTATTCAAAGTGATCCGTGGGGAAGAAGATAGTAAATTTTTATGTACAATAGGAATATTGGTAATTTCATGTGTTTAAGTTGTCGTTGAGGATCTTCGATCATTGTATTCACGTAACTTTTTTTTGATATAGCATTGGAGTAGAAACACCGTTGAAGAAGTATATATCATCGTGTTATTATAATAGGTAAATTAAACAAGAAAAACGACTCGTACATGCTCTAAAATCCCGATTACGAGTCTCATTTTCTGAAAAATAACAGAGGTAATCAATCTTATGTTTTTTTTGTCTGAAGTACAAGCTTCCATGACCCTTGTATGTCGACATTGAACCCAGAAGTTGAAAGTTCGATACTCTTAGTATTAATTTTTGCAAATAAGTACTCTAATTGAGAATCGAGACATAGATAAAGTCCTCCTTACCTATCAAATTTGCTCACTATAAAGACGGTCAACGTTTGAGCCATAGAGTCAAGTCGAGGGATACGGTTTGCCCCCCTATCCATCCATTATCAATTTCTCCCTCAAACAAAATTACAACACTTATCTAATAACTTTATCTGACAAAACTAACTTCTATCTGTTGAAGAATAAAAAATAACTACCACTTATCCCTCCTTATGCTGCAAAATCATATCCATACAAACTAACAGAAATGAGGGATGCAACAGCTTAATCCCTCCTAATCTCGTGTTATGTATTCCGCTACAGAACTGCCCATAAGGCCATCAATGTAATGGGGAGCAATCAAAGGTGGCAGTGGGACCAACAGCAATGGACCTTGAATTACAAACAGGGTGGATAAGGGGCCGAAGGCCATGGTATAGGACTAGACTTGTTGGCAGAGAGCCCTACACGACACACACATTCACATGGAACACTGGATATAATACTATTATCCACAAAAGATATAGGGTTAGAGAGAATAGGCTGCCTCCCCCCTCGTAGCCCGTCCAGCTGGCTATGTCTTGCAAGGAAATAACTGACCACCAAAGAAAGAAAACCACATGAGACCAGAAAGGATCCACATTTTATTAAACAAGTATACAATGAACTTCATAGTTAAATGCCCATAAAGGCCACAGAAAGAGGTATACATCCGATTCCACAAGGTAGAATGATATTTTGGTGTTACTATAGGCTGACATGTATTTAAGCCACATGCAAAGAATTTAATCAAAGTTTCTGGAAATGTTGAAATATTCCAAAAATAGATAGGGAGATTACAATTCCTTCCTATTATCTACAGATGATCGCCTCTCATTAATACATGATTGATTTTGTGTATCTGCAGGCTTCCATGTCCAGCATCTGTTGCATGGATTGAGGAATACATCTACCATTTCGGGAAGTTTGTGAATTTGCACACACATACAATGCCCCGACTTGCGCATAGGGGGCGTGGAATATCTTTGCAGTGAGAATTGCTGTAACAAACTACAACTAGAGGTTGGCAGTGCTCGTGCTGATGTTATTAGTTTGGATCACCAGATTGGTTATTGATATCCTCCAGTACATTTGTTGGAGACTTGCCTGCCGATGAAGCATCGGAACCGTCCGAGAGCTGCTCGGATGCAGCAATTGCCTTTCTAGGTTGCAATCCAGTAAACCGTGCGAGATCGACCCATTGCTGCAATTTTCAAGATATCCAGTCAGAAAGAGAACTTACAAGACCATTTCAGAAAATTTTATAATCATATTTCTGAAACTTCGCTGATAAAATAATGTAGAACTGTGCGCGCTCAAGGTACCCTTGCAAGTCTGCAAGTCTTGCAAATAATGATATTTCTCACCAACATGGATTTCTTTGCCAGACATAGATTCAAGCAGTCCCTGTCAAAACTTTACATCCAATATGGCATCTTAAACCCCTGGCCTTGCATGGAGAAGCAAGGTTTTGAGTTGGCAGACTGCTGTATCCAGAGTATTGCCGCAATTAGTGTCCCCATTGGTGAATTTGGTGTACATAAAGTTTTCTTTGTTGACCTAATAAAACATACATTCAATCCAACTTAATGCCCAAGTGTATTTCCAGAGACCAGGCCAACAATTTCATGAGACATTGTACAGATGGGAGCAATTGCTCTTGCTCCAGTGAATATTAAGTTGTTAATCGTGTGTGCCTCCTCTGAGGAGAAACAACCATCAGGTAATCACACATTAATATGGTTTTACTACTCATATAAGCAACGACCATTTCGTATATATCGCTGGATTATAAACAAAATATATTGGAAGACCCACAATTTGTATATCTCCCTCTATTGTCTAGGATTTTTTCCCTATCTTAAAAATAAAAGGAGTGTTCACTTTGTGAGGAGATATCTGGGAACGCTCCGTATGAATGTCCAGCATTTGACTCACCTCATCTTCCCATTTTGAATCATGAGGATGCAGACATGACACCGAAGAATTTCTTCTTCGAGAATCCTCTCCTCATCAGGAGAAAACCCTACTAGGCAACTAAAGACTCCTTCATGTATTGAGAAACACCATCCGGGCAGTGAGAATGCAAACACTATAGATATCCAGCATACTAATGAAAGAAGACAGAAGGAATCAACGAAGTGTTCAATAACCAAAACTGGTAAAAAGGCATATTACAAAAATGAGGTTCTTTAAGGCAGACCAGCAACGGGATTCAACATACCACAGAGGCTATCCAAGGAACTCCAACATCCAGGAACTCGCGGATGGTAAACAAAGCAACTCCATCCCATGTCATTGATGTTCACTGTTCGACGGGGTGGTACACAACCACGGGATGTCAAATCTACTCAACACCCCTCAAAATAGGACAGCAGAAGGATAAACTACCCACATCCTCCTACCATTCTATGTAAAAAGGACAAGCATAATTTTTTCAATGCATCAGGATTGCAATTCATAATTTTACGCAGATTTCGGTGACCTTTCTCTTAAAAAGGGCCTTTAATTTTCAAATGCACAAACATTCCCAAAAAACTGAGGCATCATGATAGTGTGGCACTGCAAGGAGCCTCCTGTGAGAAGTCGAGATGGCGTCACCCCCCCCCCCCCCCCCCCGCCCTCAGCCCACACCAATCAATCTTTACATGTATATGTGGCTTCCATCCTTCAAATTAGTGAATGTGCAAAAAAACTCATGGAGGGCATCTGAAAAGGGGGGACGTATGAGAGGTCTATTGAAGAACGGTCATGTGTTGGTTGTGTTTAGTCCCAAATCTTGGAGTTTTGACTTTTTGACACAAAGTTGAATAGAATATTAGCCCTTTGGGGCGGTTCTCCCGTGGTTTATCCCATTCCTTCAGGAGTAGGGTTCCACGTAAAATCAAAGTCTCCATTTTATCTTGTTCTTGCTTTGATTTGCTTCCGCATTTCATATTTCAACATGGTATTAGAGAAAGTCGATTTTGGAATCATAGTTGATGATGTAATTTATTTGGTTTATATGTTTGTTCTCAATGTTCATGGAGTTTATTTCTCGGATTTAATTTGTTTGATTTACGATCAAATTTGAGATTCATTGCATCAATACCCTAGCAGTGCTCTAGGCCCAAGTTTTGTTTAGAGGGGGTTGTAGCAATGGGTTCCAGCATTGTTGATCACTGAAGCCCTAGTGCGGATCCTGTGCAAAGAAATATGCCGGTCTTCAGCAGCCAGCCCCCCTGCAACTACCAACAAAGAACCATGCGGTCTTCAGCAACCAGCCCCTCTGCAACTACCGACATCAACAGCAACGGCCGCATGTTTTTTGTCCTGTTTTGAAAAATGTAGTCGATTCCTTACCATAAAAGTCGTAATCGCATACAATCGAGAAGCAATCTATGACGAGGTTACAGGAGCAAAGAGAACGAGAAGATGAAGAAGAGGGCAGTGACTGCAACTTGTCCACGGGTTCAGCCAACCCAATATCTTGTTCCCCTCCTCCCATTTGGAGTAGCTGATGCCTGCAACGCCAGGAGATTATCATTGTGGATTCTCTCATACTTTATCTCCCAAATCCCAAAGGACACGAGGGGTAGCTAGAGGGGGAGTGTTGAAGAATGGTTTTGTGTTGGTTGTGTTTAGTTCCACATCTTGGAGTTGTGACTTTTGGACACAATGGTGGGGCTATATAAAGAGCTCCACATCCATTGTAACCTTTGAGAAAGTTGAATAGAATATTAGCCCTTTGGGGCGGTTCTTCTGTGGTTTTATTTCGTTCCTTTGAGAGTAGGGTTCCACGTAAAATCAAAGTATCCACTTTATCTTGTTCTTGCTTTGATTCGCTTCCCCATTTCATATTTCAACAAGGTCAAAAGTCAGTATTTGGTATTCATGCACATGCTAATAAATAATAAATTGTATCTGAATGACTAATTTGGTTTATTTGCTTTTGTATTTATTTTATTTTTGATATAAAAAATTGTATTTAATACATATATTCTAATATATATACACATAAATTGGGGCATTCACAAAACTAATATAACAAGTTTGCTTTTAAAAATTGAAAAAATAATATATAAATCACGATTCAAATAAAGTCAGCCAATTAATTGGACAGGTTGATTCAAATAAAGGCAGCCAATTAATTGGTCAGGTTGACTAGTGACGGGATAGAGTTCTCCCACCCTCCCCCAAACTGCGTAATCAATCCGACTAGTAGGCACCGATTTTTACAAGATTGTGACCATACGGTTTGACCTAGCATTCAGCCATCATCAGATGGATAATAAAAGCAAAATCCGTCAGCTTAGAAGATCTTGCTCAACCAGTTAGCTAACGGCTAGTCATCCAATCAAAAGAGAGAAGCGGGGATCATACTCAAGTCCCTCTTAAAAGCTCGACAATATCATAAATGACTTCTGGTCTTAGTATCAGACATCATCACTTTTCAGTGAAATTTTGCAAAAATTTAGATTTCACTATATCACCAATTTTGGAAACCCATATGTTTTCCTATTTCCATGATTTTGTTATTCCATATCAATGCTATTTCATTGAAATCTCGACAGAACGGGTGAAATGTGATAACTCCCTTGTAAATTTTTCATAGTTTGTCCAATTTCATCAAAATTTGTCCTTTTTTTAAAAGGGAAAAGGGCTTGCACTGTATAGATGTATGCCCAAAAACATAACCATTTATCACAAAGATTATTACAAGCCTATCACGAGCATTTATATAACAGGATTATGTGTTCCAACTCTCACTCATCGTATTGGCAAGCACCGCCACATTCTCGGCATAGAACCAATCATGTTCAAAGAGCACTCCATTCCTTGCCATCCACAGTGTCCAAATCACAGCCAAACATCTCGATCTCTCCTATGTGTCGTTCCAAAATGCCCCAATGGAGGACCAGAAATTCGACACATTATTTTTAAAATCGATATTTTGTCTGGAAGCCCGAGATCTACTGTATGTATATGGTCTCGTATATCGCTAGATTACAGACAAATATTACAAGCCTATCACGAGCATTTATATAACAGGATTATGTGTTCCAACTCTCACTCATCGCATTGGCAAGCACCGCCACATTCTCGGCATAGAACCAATCATGTTCAAAGAGCACTCCATTCCTTGCCATCCACAGCGTCCAAATCACAGCCAAACATCTCGATCTCTCCTATGTGTCGTTCCAAAATGCCCCAATGGAGGACCAGAAATTCGACACATTATTTTTAAAATCGATATTTTGTCTAGAAGCCCGAGATCTACTGTATGTATATGGTCTCGTATATCGCTAGATTACAGACAAATATTTACAATAATCTTCCAGCTTAAATATCCGCTTCTGTTGGAAACGGATCTCGATATATAAATCTTATTAAAAACCGATGAAAATTATAAACATCTCCAATTAGGTTTCAGGGGCTCCGCTGAACATCAAGCCAACTACAGCTGCATTGAGCTAATTTACAAGTTATTCATGTCATAATTTTTAAGATAAATCTTTATTTCAGCATGCCATATATGATGTATAAGCCAAACCTCCTAACCACACATCCTTTACCTAACAAATATGCAATCTATCATATTTATCATAATTGAACCCGACGATATAAACATTCTCTGAAACTTCTCGATCCAGAGAGCACTCTTAAATAGCCAAATATCATAATGACCAAGAAAAAAGATATGTTTTTTATCATTTGATTCATGAAAAGTACTATGAAGAGTTTAGCCAACTGAAAACTTTCACAATAGAGAATCATGTCATTATCCATTGAATAGGACAATAAATATAACTTAATATAGAGAAAGATAAGCTAACAACGTCCAATATGCATTAACATGATCTGTTCCAACCCACTAAATTTACTCTGAAAAAAGTAATAGAAGCAAAAGTAGAGGCTATCGTGGTGGGAAATTCTAAACTTCATAACAGACCAAAGCAATCTCTATCATTCTAATTCTCTCCAAATTCTTCAAAAAAATCTCGGTTCACATAAACTATAAATCAATTCAACTATTCGTAAGCCTGTTCTCAGACAATAAATTTAAGACTAAATGGGCAGTGGCAAATTTTGCAACAACAAAGCCTTTTCCCACATTAAAAAGGATTTGCTACATGGATTCTTCGCTTCCATTCATATCTATCTTGGGTCACTATCGGGCTTAGATCCAAAAAACTAAGATTCCTTCGGATAGTCTCATTCCAACACTTCTTGGGCCTTCCTCATCCTCTCTGAGCCGGCTCAACATTCCAAAACTCACAACTCCTAACTGGTGCATTGCCCGGCCTCCTTTGCAAATGACCAAACCACCTTAAGCGGTTTTCTCACATCTTATCCTCGATCGGAGCTACATCCACTTTCCTTTGGATTGCATCATTCCGAATCCGATCTTTACGTGTATGTCCACACATCCACCTTAGCATTTTCATTTCTGCAAATGTCATTCTCTGCAGATGTCTATGGTTCACAAGCCAACATTTAGATCTATAGAGCATGTAGGTCTCACGTCTATCCTTCGATTATCATAGGGATTTTCTTATCACATAGAACATCTAGCCGACCCTACTTATAGAGGGAGAAGGCTTAGTACATTATAGAACATCAGAAGCTCCTCTCCACTTCAGCTAACCTGCTCTTATTTTATGATTAACATCTCCATCAATTTTCCCATCATGTTTGCAAAATAGATCCCAAGTATCTAAAAGAATCTTTCTTTTGAATGTTATCATCACCAAGCTTCACCTCGATTCCTTGACTATTGCTTCCATCACAAGTGCACTCCATATATTCAGTCTTAGTCCAATTTTATGAAATCCTGTAGTTTCTAATGCATATCTCCAAACCTCCATCTTCTCATTTACTCCATCTCTAGTCTCATCAATCAACACAATATCATCAGCAAATAACATACACCAATGTATCTCATCCTGAATGTGACTGGTCAACTCGTCCATAATCACAGTTGCAAATTTTACATAGGATAAAAATATCAAGAAGTTTACTACATTTTTTCTACCATGGCACACTAGACCAATCAGTTAATGTCACTTCCTTTTAGTAGTATACTAACCAAAATTGTGTGTAGTTCGCATCACTATTATCAATGACCCCATTCATTCTCGGAGTCACAAGATATGTTTTAACCATTAAACCCCTAAGCAAGGAGTGCTTGATTGAAAACGCCCATCTCAAATGAACATGCCCTAATTGAGAAGATGTTGGACAGCATCCAATAAAAATGACGAAGCCTTCTCCCACTATAAGTAGAGTCGGCTACATGGATTCTTGCTCAAATCCATGTTTAAAGATTCGATTATTTTTTATGATGGATGTCGACTACCTGATGCAACCCTCGCAAGGGGGGATATGAACCCTAGTTTTTTGGGTGGTAGGCACGATGCACCAAGGTACCAAATCTCGATTTTGATTTCGTTTCGAGACGGTGAAAAAACAAAACAATTTCAAAATTTTGTCGAAATTTCGCCAATTTCGGTCAAAATCAGCCTAGATTTGTGAAGGAAGTGTATATATCAATATTTTGATTTCGGTTTTGGTAAGGTGTCGATACCGAAATTTCGTCGAAATTTCACGAAATTTGGTACGGTGTGCTGCACTACCACCAGACCATTTAAGCAATGTTCAGGAAGGCAGTATGCGGTATTCAGTCGGAGGGGTCACTGCATAGAGAGTATGCGGTATGCGGGAGAGTATGCGGGGAATATGTGGTTTGTTAATATCATCTAAATATTATATCTCTTGAATATAATAATAAAGAATTGATGGTACAAGTAATAAAACTATTGGGATAAAAAGTAATATAGAGTCAAATGAGCAAAAACATCAATTAAAAGAGCATTAGGTCGGGTGTCTAAGTTTAGGTTTGGGTTTTACAAAATGTTTATTTGAAAATCGGCCGCATACTCGGTCGCATATACCACATACTCGGCCGAGTATGCGGTCTGACCTGTCTAGATGCCGATTTGGTCATACTCGGAGCGCCAAGGCTTCCGAGTACGAGTATGCGGCCGAGTATACGGTATACTCGGCCGATTTCCTGAACATTGCATTTAAGTGAGTTGTAAGACCTCCCATGCTAACATCCATTGTTGTTATTTAAATTGTATGTGGTAAGACCTCCCAAGCTAAGTTAGGAGACATCTTCCTGGGACTTGTGAGACTTCTTGAACACTTATTCAGATGTAGTAACAGCAGGGTAATTTCCACCCTAGGGCATGTTTGGTTGCCAAGGTACTTCGGGGTATCCTAGCATACCCCCGGCTCCATCCCTACATTCTTTAGTTGGGGTTACTTGTATGGACCTTACAATTTTTTGGTATAATATTTGTTAACCATGTTTAAAAAAAGTTAACATAAAAACATATTTTTCAGGACATCCTTAC
The DNA here is from genome assembly GCA_037367405.1 of Ottelia alismoides. Lineage (NCBI taxonomy): Eukaryota > Viridiplantae > Streptophyta > Magnoliopsida > Alismatales > Hydrocharitaceae > Ottelia > Ottelia alismoides. Next base: position 221,796 of record JAZKJV010000607.1, read on the forward strand.
GGGCAGGGTGATTGGTCGTGGCCGTGAGCAGGGTAGCCTCTATCACCTGGTCTGAACCCCTTATACAGATCTTTCCTCTCATTTTGTTGGACCAGTCTCCTTCTTTACATAGCACATATGCTTTGGTTACCTTTCGCTACAAAAAATGTGTTGTGTGTTCTGCCTCGGCTTTCACCTCGCTCGTCCTTCCAGTGCGAGGCGTATCAGTTAGAAAAGCATCATCGGTCTGCTTTTCCTTGCCGTCGGAGTCAGAGCCGTAGCTCCATTTTTTAGTTAGTTTATATTGATATTTGGGGTCCAAGTCATGTTCCCAATCACCAGGGACACAAATTTTATCTAGTTGTGGATGATTTTTCTCATCTGTCATGGATCTTTTTATTGAAGAATAAATCTGAAGCATGGGGTCCAAGTCATGTTCCCAATCTGAAGCATGAGATGTTATAAAAACATTTGTCAATGAAGAGCAGAATGTGTTTCCTTCTTCTATGAAATTTGTGAGAACTAATAATGCATTGGAATTATGTACTCGTGCTCTCTCCATAATCCTTTCAACATGGGGTATTATTCATTAAACATCGTGTGCCTATACTTCCCAACAAAATGATGTTGCAGAGAGAAAGCATCGTCATTTACTTGATGTAACCAGAACTCTTCTCATTCAGAGTCATACCCCGCATTCAATATGGGGTGATGATGTTCTTGCGACATGTTATCTTGTGAATTGCATGCCCTCGTCTATTTCGGATGAGAAAATTCCTTTTTCCCTTGCATTTCTAGAGAGAATTGTTCTCACTTGCTCGTATTTTGGCTTGATTGCATCCGTTCACAAGTTGTCTCCAGGTCTTGACAAGCTCTCTCCTAGAGATGTTAAATGCATCTTTGTTGGGTACTCCGGGACACAAAAAGGGTATAGATGCTATGATCCACTATGCAGGAAATATTATGTTAGCGTTGATGTCATATTTTTTGAGACGGTGATATATTTTCCTCATATAGGTGATAGGTTGACTTCATCAGACTCGATGATGAAATTTGATGCAAACAAGATTCGGCGTCGACGATAACATTTGATGTATTCGAACGGTGGAATTTCGGTGGAGAAATTAAAGGGGTTGAGAAGGAGAAATCTCGTCGGGAACGAGGGGTTGAGGGAGAAGAAGCGCGAAGACCGCGTAGGGGAGAAGATAGAGAGGGATAGAGAATAATTCTCAAATTTTCATTAACTTGAACTGACTAAAACATTGGACCATCATCCCTTTATACAGGAGGGATGACATTACAAAAATAAAATTAATTTAAATTGACAACCAATTATCCTAAACTGACTCTAACTAATTAATCGACTAACTACCTAATTTGAAATTCAAAAATCTCTAACTAATTTATTGAGATCACAGGAGATCTCATTTATTTAATTAACGATACGACAATTTAAATAAACGTAAATAAAATTGACGGCTACAATTTAAATAAATAGACGGCCCTATAATTCGAGTCCACGTTGCATCAACTCTCCTCCGCTTTTAAAAATTCGTCTCCTGACAAATTGTTCGATTTTCATTTCCTCGGCGGAGAAGTCGACGTTGAAACCATAATTACAAACTCCCCGATTTGCTTTTTCCATGTTACGTTTGTAATTTCTTTTCACAGAAGGGCATGGCTGCAAATGTTCTACCCCTTCACTTAATTTGTTCCAATAACATAATTTGGTCTTCAATTGGCCCTTTGGATAAATTCTCTTGTGAGGAGGGGCTACTTGTAAATTTTCCCAAAATATTTCACCCCTTAATTTAGGGGATCCGATAGAAACAGCCTCTCCCACCCTAGTTAGGGTTTGTCTCTTCTTAGGTTGGTGGCGGCGGCGTGATGGGAGCCCAGGGCAGTGACGTGCGATCGCTGCGGGCGATCTGCACATGGATCGACGGCGGCGAGCGAGGAGGGGTGCGAGGGCAGGGGTCTTCACCGGAGTCGCGGGAGTGGGGGAAGCGGGTGTGGGGGGGGGTAGCTGTGGCCGGGGGCGGTATCTCAGGAGGATTGGGGGTGGTGGTCGGGGGTTGTATCGCGAGGGCTGGAAGTATGGGGGCAAGGGCGTGGGAGGGTAGCGGGGGAGGGGATGTTGGGGCTGGGGTGAGCATCACCGGGGATGCGAGCGAGGGTCCTGGGACGGGAGGAACCGCCAGGGTTGGGGGGAGGGCATGGGGAAGGATGGGGGCCTGGGGGATAGCAGAAGGGGTTGGGGATGGGGGTTGAAAGGGTACCGCGTGCAGGGGAAGGGTTGGCAACAGGGGGGTTGGGGGCTGGGTTGGCACCGCAGGGGTTGCGAGCAGAGGACCTGAGGGTGCGGGGTTGCCGCTGTTGGGCTGCAGCGTGGCTGGAGTTGACATCGGGAACGTTATCGGCACTGGGGGTTGATCTGAAACATCCGGGACAACAATCGTTTCGTCGGTTTTTTTCTTCCGGAATGGTCTGAACAGCGGTCTGTTCTTCGTGGACAGCGAGATGTTCGTCGTTGAAGGCTAGATCTTCATCTTCAACTTCGGGTTCGGTGCTTGAAGGCTTCGATTGGGCGGCGTTTTCCTCAAGTTGGCGTGTTATCTCAGCATTCAATGTATCTTGCATCTGGGATGTCACTACTTGCATTTCGGCACAAATTTGGCTCATATTTGATAATGTTTGTCTAACCTTGGCACGCCATGTACGGTCATTGGAGCGGGATCCGTTGGATTTTCCGTGCGAACGTCTGGACGGATCATCAGATCGTGAGGACAATCTGTAAGCCATGCTCTGATACCAATTGATGCAAACAAGATGTGGCGTTGACGATAAAATTTGAAGTATTCGAACGGTGGAATTTCAATGGAGAAATTAGAGGGGTTGAGAAGGAGAAATCTCGTCGGGAACGAGGGGTTGAGGGAGAAGAAGCGCGAAGACCGCGTAGGGGAGAAGATAGAGAGGGATAGAGGATAATTCTCAATTTTTCATTAACTTGAACTGACTAAAACATTGGACCCTCATCCCTTTATATAGGAGGGATGACATTACAAAAATAGAAATTAATTTAAATTGACAACCGATTATCCTAAACTGACTCTAACTAATTAACCGACTAACTACCTAATTTGAAATTCAAAAATCTCTAACTGATTTATTGAGATCACAGGAGATCTCATTTATTTAATTAACGACACGACAATTTAAATAAACATAAATAAAATTGACAGCTACATTTTAAATAAATAGACGGCCCTATAATTCGAGTCCACGCTGCATCAAAATCTACATGCCACCACCTCCCACGGATCTATCACCACCTTCACTTGTATAACATCCATCTCCTCCTATACCATCACTTCCCATTATCCATATCTCACCTTTGGTACATTACTATACTCGTCGGCATACTCCTGCTCATGATCACGCTCATCATCCAACATGCCTCATGTATGTTCTATATACATTGTTTCTAACGATGGATCTGGTGATATGTCTGAGCAGGGTTCTGTACAGGGGACAGACGTACAAGTTCTTTTTTAATAAGAAAACGGGGAGCCCTCCCAAGGCGGGAGTCACCACACCAAGTATTCATTAAACAGACGTACAAGTTGAGGAGATTTCAAATGATCTGGACATACCTATGGCACCTCAAAAGCAGAAGCGTACATGTGCATCATATCCTCGCACAACCCATGTCTATTTTGATCACTTGACTGAGGAATTCAAAACATTTACCAGTGCACTGTCTATTGTGAAAATTCCACGGAATTATCAGGAGGTCTTGAAAGACAATCGGTTGTGCATAGCCACGGAAGAGGAGACGGTTGCCTTACAGTGGCGTGGTACCTAAAGCTTAGTTCCTACTCCCAATGGAGTGTCTATTATCGATTGCAAATGGGTGTTTACTGTTAAACACCATGTAAATAGGAGTCTAGATCGGTACAAAGTAAGATTGGTTGCGTATGGATTTACTCAGACTTATGGAGTGGATTATCTGGATATGTTCTCGCCAAGGTTGCAAAAAGCGGTATGCGGTATTCAGTCGGTCGGGTCACTGATTACTGATTAAACGGTATGCGGAGTTTAAACGAAAATTAAACGGGTTATGTGGTTTTGCATTTTTAGTTAATAAAAATTACTAAATACATATAATTAATAAAAAAAGTATAAATAAATAAGAAATATATAATCACATATTCACAATATATATCAAATATTGTCAAATTCAAGGAAATGTTTCATCTAAATGTCAAAATAGACAAGATAAACAATTACAATTCATAGCATGAATCCAAAAAGTCATGGATAATGGTATTCCTTTAAAAAAAGTAGATCCATTTTCTTAAAGGGATGTTTCCGACCGCTTAAAAGGCCACATAAGATCGCTTAAGGCCGTTTAAACGGCCGTTTAAGGCCGTTTATGCGGCCTGACCGTTTATGGGCCGTTTTTGGTTAAACGATGCGGTCAGGCACCGCATACGTTTAAAAGGCCGTTTAAAAGGCCACTTAGATCGTTTTTTGCATCCTTGGTTCTCGCTTGTTGCTTGTAACTTTACTCTGCGCATCGTCCTTTCCGTTGATGTGGTATGTGGTTGGCCTCTCTTTCAGCTTGATGTTAAAAATGTCTTTATATATGGCGACCTCCAGAAAGAAGATTACATGCAGCAGCCTCCGGGGTTTGTTGTTGACGGGGAGTGTCAACAAGTTTATAGACTTCATAAGGTAGTATATGGCCTTAAATAGAGTCCAAAGGAATGGTTTCAGAAGCTCTAACGTCTAATTGAGAAGCACGGATTCCAAAGGTCAAATGTGGATCATTCACTATTTGTACAGAGAATTCCTAGAGGTACGGTCGTTATCAAGGTATATGTTGATGACATATTGGTTACAGGAGATGATGTACAGGGGATAAAAAGGACAAAGGAATTTCTGTGCCGACAGTTTGTTACCAAGGACCTTGACATTGTACGGTACTTTTTGGGGTTAGAATTTGTCGGGAATCATGAGGGTCTTGTGATGACCCAAAAGAAATATGAAACAGACATGCTAGTTGAGACAGGAATGATTGGATGTCAACCCGCTACCACTCCTATGGATCCTAGTATGAAGTTATAAGATGATGATGATACATAGGAGATGGACATGAGAAGATACATAGAAATAGTGGGAAAGCTTCTCTATGTCACTATAACTAGGTTGGGTATCTCCTTTGCAGTTAGTCGGGTGAGTCGGTTCATGGAGCAAACCCGACAGGTACACGTGGAAGTTGTATATATGATATTGAGATACCTAAAGTCATCTCCAGGTGTAGAATTGTTATTCAGGAAAGGAGCAATACTTACTATTTCCACATATCCAGATGTAGACTATACAGGATGTCCAAAGGACAGAAAGTCTACGTCAGGCTTTGATGTGTTTGTTGGCGGTTCTCTTGTTTCTTAGAAGAGTAAAAAGCAAATTGTGGTCGCTAAGTTAAGCGTTGAATCTGATATAGGGCTATGGCACAAGCTAGTACAGAGATGATGTTGAGTTCGAACAGTACTAGCAAACTTACATATAGATGTATTTCTTCATATGCAGTTACAATGTGATAACCAAGTCGTCCTCTTCATTGCAAGCAATCATGCATTTCAAGAGAGAACTAAGCATATTGAAGTGGACTGCCACTATACATGGGACATGATTCAGAAAGATTTTATCTCTACTTCTCATGTCAGCTCAAGAGATCAAACGACAGATATCTTCACAAGGCTTTGCTCAGAGGACCCTTTCAGAAGTGTTCATCCAAGCTGAGCATGATTGACATCTTTGCTCCATCTTGAGGGGGAGTGTAGAGATATATTTGTGTTTCTGTATTGTTTTTTCATTTTCATTTCTTATATCTATCTTATGTAATTTACCCATAGGTCTCTCCACTATATAAGAGAGCATAGGGTTCAAGGAAAAAATCAATCTTTATTCTTTTTTCCCAACATTATAGTCATTAAAAAGTTTAATATAATACATAATCAATGTAACATCACATTTATCATGCCAACCCTCTCCAACCCTCCTAACCATCCAAAAAGCTACTATTCACAGGAACTTACCCCAATCCAACCCAACCCAGTTACCGAACAGACATTCTGACCATGAGTACCCATTTTCTCACAATTATCACAGCCAGCTAAAATTAGCAGTGTGTCCAACGTTATAACATGTGAACACTTCCTCTTGGCCTTTGTGCCACGAGATTGCCACTTACCGCCACTTGTTGCTCTGCTCATGTATCCAAAGTTCTGGACTGATAAAATCATCACCATTGTCATCAATTTCCGAGTTCATATCAGGTACACTTCTTCACTTGCTTCAATCTGAAAATAAACTTCTTCAACACAGGGAAATATGCAAAATTGATATATGACCCTCACAAAGTTCACAGGCCAAGTTGTCACTTGACTATTATCTAGAAACGGGTGTCTTATGTTTAATCTGTCGGAGCAGGTTTCTCTTTGTGCTGTTACAATATCCCCTTTATCCACAGCCTCCATTTTATGACACCTTACCATAAAATACTTAGTAATGATCTAGATAGTAAGAGTACGCAAACCCCTGTAATTTCATCATCAGACTTGCCTGCATCAGTTTTTTTCCTAAAGTTGCCACCATAAGGAGAAAAAAGAACTTGCAGCACACAACTACACTGGATCCACAGCAGAACAAAACTCACACACACAAGGGGACCACAGTACTATTGATGAATCCTGCATTAAGGTTCAGGGTGCCGTGAAACAAATGTTCCAGGAGCTCAGTCGGTGAGGGTTTCTTACACGGGGGGCAGTAGGGATCAAGGTCAATGAAACAAGGGATCAAGTGCCGAAATTCCACAGCAAGAGAATAAGGAAACCAAAAGACCCCTCACAGAGGACTTTGCACACAGAAAACTCTGCCCCGTGATCTGTGAGCAAGGATTCTGCATGCTGAGGGCTCTGCTGATAAGCTGGCCCATTGCTGACATTGATATCGATGGCAACTGACTATCACCAACTTGTAGAGAAAAGCAGCACACAACCAGTGACAGGCTTGCCACCACTAAACAGAACCAAGCCAACCTGAACTCAACATGTGAAAACCAGGACTCAAAAGAAAACAACAGTCCAAACCACACTTAAGTAATGGATACCCTCAACATGTTATCGCTCGTGAAGATTGTCTGCATCAACACCGAAAAGAAGACTAGGACTCCGGTTTTTATTCCATTTGTAATTTGGCGCACAAAAAAAGACACTGATTTACAAGGAAAACTCTTCAGAAATAAAGGAAAAACACCCAGGTGCAATGCCCACCTCTCATGATGCTGGGGTTATCTCATCCATCTAAAAAAACGCGTTTAGGATATCTATACAGCCGATGGATCTACACTCAGTGATCCATATAATCATCTATACAAAGGCATACTGTTTTGAACAAGTCTCTAGACATGACAACAAATTCAAAGATCTAGAAAGCTCCTAAAAGATCAAGCCACATATGACATGGAAATACTCTAGGTAAGTTGATAAACAGATGAACATTCTGACAATTCAGTACACAACTCCAGATGGATGTAGAGTTTTCCTCCTAAAATAGTGGATTATTTTCCCAGGGGCACGGAATGAGCAAGATGTTACTTTCCAGACCAAACTACATGATTGTACAGATGCAAGACATGCTAAAATTTTTGTGTCTATGGAAACTTAAAAAAGGAGCATCGCCTGAAATCGTCTGATTTTGCAACTTGAAATCCAACGAGATAGGAACAAGGTTTATAAAAATGAAAGGCGGAACGAAGCAATTTCCCTAGAGGCGAGGCGAGGCATATCCTCGGGGCGGTCGAGGCATAAGCCTCAGTTTGTAGGAAAATACTTACAAAAAGTATAATAAAAATATTTATTGAAGAAATTATCTAATCCGAGAAACATATAATATATAACATTGTAATATATGATGAAATTATGAAGACAAGAACATGAACGATCCGATGTCCCCCTGTGTCACTATAGCCTACCAGTACGGGGGGTCAACAGGCCTGGGGGAGCTGAGCGGGCACAGGTGGGCCCCCTTGTAGGGGTTGGTGAGGGCAACACCCCTGTCCTGAAATATTTTCGTATATGGGTATTCGAATTTGCATGCATATGAAATTTGTGGAATCATTTGTTTAAGGGTGTAATATTAAGAGCTCACTGAAATAATAGGACATGTTATTGGTAAATAAAAATATGAAAGAGGACAAATTTAAGCATTCAATATTCTATAAATATATTCTCAACAATTAGGCATATATTCTCAACAATTAGGCATTTATAAACTTCTGAAACTACCAATAGAACTAATTGTTTTCTTAAAAAATGCTCTGTAAATCCTTATAGCCTCAGGGATTGTCACGTCACACCTCACCACCTCACCTCGCCTCGACCGCCTCGGGCATCTAAGCCGCTCGCCTCAAACAGGGGGGGTCTGAGGCGATCGCCTCGAGGCACTTTGGCTCTGCCCTGTTTCTCCTCGAGTGCCTTTGCGCCTCGAGGCGTGTCTTTTCAAACCACGCTAGCAAGAGAACTAATATGCATATGATGGCATGCAAGCATAACAGAATAAATGCACATAAACAGGCCAAAAGACAACTTGATTGGGCCATTGGATAGACCATATTGCTTTCTAATTAATAAACTAATCGAATATTACCCTTAAATGATAAAAAAGAAAGTATGTAATATTGCTAAAATCAATGTCCTGAATACTGACCTGAGTTCCCCAGTAAGAGTTAATTGTGCGAACAACAAATGATAATGCATTCACAAGTATTGGCAGATTGTAGTAAGAAAGCAGCTGGTCCGATATGCGATGTTCAACTATTCCGGCGATCACCTATAAATTATATATTTTGTTTGAGTGGACAAAAAAAACCAGATATAACTTGAATACTATCCAAGACATGCACGATTTGCCACTACAAACTAATAGCGAAAAACAATATATAACAGATAATTATCATTTTTTGTGTGCAAGCCACAGTACATGCGCGTGTGTCGTGTGTGTGTGTGTGCACGTCTGTGTGTGCATATGCATGTGTCTTAGTGTGTGTGTGTGTGTGCATGAGTGTGTGTGTGCCCGTGCAGGCGTGGGCGAGTCTCTCTCTCTCTCTCTCTATGTGTGTGTGTGTGTGTGTGAGGGCATGGGTGTGGCGCGTGGGTGTGACCATGCGCGTGTGTGTATACATTTGCGTACGCGTTCGTCTAAGTGTGTGTGTGTGTGCGCCTCAAGATATACACACACGCACACTTTTTTTCCGTGTGTTGGCCTAAAAAAACAATCTATTTCATTTGTCCTTGTAATAACATTTTTACTTCAGGGAGTGCACGTTCAATTCTCTACAATATTAGTATTTTCTTGTTTAGTAAAGCAAAAGACTTGTTTATTGTGAGAGGTCTACTGTCATTATTGGGGAGTGGATAAATTCTGAAATATTACAAGGACACAAAAGAGTAAAAAGAGAATGACATAAAGATACATGAATAAAGAGATCTACAGCTTTATGCTATCTCAACAACCCATCTAAGCTGGAGCGAAAAAAAATGCCTGCATAGTTTCTAAACACATCAATCAAACAGTCTCCATGGGCAATATGACTACACTGCTCAAATACTCAAGAACATATTACATCTGCATTAATTCTTCTGCAGTTTGTGACATAGACCTGCATTTTGATTCTGTACTTGAACGTGCCACAATGTCTATGTCATGTTACAAAACTCTATACAATAAAAGTGCAGATTTCAGTATTTGGCTTCCTATCATGCCTGCTCCCAACATAGTCTACATCAGAATATTTTAACAATCTGCAAAGAGGATCTCTTCCTAAATAGAAGTCCATCCCCAACTGCGGCTTCGAGACATCTTAAAATCAGCATCACAACTTCGAGGTTAACTCTCAAAGGACTCATAAACTGGTCGACCTCACTCACCACAGGCGATATCGAGTTCAGTGATGGTAACATAGAGGAGCTATCTCACTCAAACCCCATACTCAAACAGAGAACATACTTGCACCATGACAATGCAGCTTTCTAAGTCTGCAAGCTTTGCAAGGAACCAAAGTCTTTGATGACAAAGTACTTGTCTAGTATTTGTTTCAAAATGGAGATGCCTTCCGAATGACCGGATGTACTCACAATGTCACCAACATAGTTCAATAGAACAACCAATTCCTTGGAAGACCGCCTCTCAAAGAGAAAATGATATGTATAACATCCTAAACATTATTTGGACCCTTCCCCGGTTTACCCAAATCCATCTACGTCAAGAGAACTCAATTAGTCTTAGCAAATAAATCAGATATTTCATTTAGAACCTATAAATATAAGCTTAGTGGAGCTAATACATCAACAAAGCCTTTTCCCACATTAAGTAGGGTTGGCTACATGGATTCTTTGCCTCCATTTATATCTATCTTGGGTCATTCTCGAGCTTAGATACAAAATAAGATCCCTTCGTATAGTCTCATTCCAACACTTCTTGGACCTTCCTCGCCCTCTCTTAGCTAGCTCAACATCCCAAAACTCACATCTCCTCATTGATATATCATCTTGAATGTGACTTGTCAACTCGTCCATAATCAAAGTAAAGAGGAATTGACTTAACGCCGAACCTTGATGTAGATCAATGCTGATGTCAAAATAGTTAGTCTTCCCAGACTATATCCTTACACAAGGGGTATGTTTGGTTGCTGGGTTGGGGTGGGTTGGGGTAATCTGATTAGAATAGTAGTTGTTTGGGATGGCTACGAGGGTTAGAGAGTGTTGGAATAAAGAATGTGATGTGATGTCACTATGATTTGTGATAAAAATCCACTCCATGAAAAGAGGGGGGTAAACCAAGTTACCCCGGGGTAACCCGAGGGTAACCCGGTTACCAAACAAGCCCAAGATGAAGCCCTATCATACATATCTTTGATGAGGTTAATGTATAGGACAGGTATTTATCCAAAACTCTCCACAATATCTCACGTGGGACAGAATCATAAGCCTTCTCCAAATCAATAAAAATCATATAGATGTTCTTCCTTTTAACTATATAAATCTCCACTCTCCTCAGCAAGTGGATGGCTTGAACTATAGTGGATGGCTTCAATATAGTTGAGTGACCTAGCATGAATCCGAATTAGTTTTCTTTTATTTTGCAAAATTGCTTCAACCTTCTTTCGATCACACGTTCCCAAATTTTCATAATGTGACTCATCAACTTGATACCTCTATAATGTGAACAATTTTGATCCTTTGTTCTTATAAAGAGGCACCACGATGCTTCTCCTCAAATCTTCAGGAATTTTCTTACTTCACCAAATAACATTGAATAAATTTGTAAGTCAAGTCAAACCACGCTCACCTAAAACTTTTCAAACTTCTATAGAAATGTCATCATGTCCTACATCTTTCCCAGGTATCATAACCTTTAAAGCCTCCTCTACATCCTTCTTTTGTATTTGTATATAACTTGCACGATTCAAGTAACTTTCACTACTAACTAGATCTCCTAAAGTAATCTATCAATTTCTTTCCCCAATGAAAAGTTTATGGAAGTACTCCTTCCATCTAGTCTCTATATCCTTATGAGTAACAAGCACGTGGCATTCCTCTTCCTTAATACATCTCACTTGAGAAAGGTCTTTAGTCTTTCTTTCTCTTGCTTTAGCCAACCTGAATATATCCTTCTGGTCCTCCTTAGAGACGCAATTTTTGTATAAAACTTCATAAGTTTCTGACTTAGATTCGCTTACAGCCTTCCTTGCTTCTTCTTCGCGATTTTGTAGTTTAAGACAGCTTCATCCGTTCTACCCTTAGACATTGCTTTAAAGCATGCTCTTTTAATTTTGAGCTTCTCTTGCACCCCTCCACTCCACCATCAAGCATTCTTTTGGCTTGGAGCTCCTCCCTTTGACTCGCCTAGCATCTCTTCGGCTACCCTTCGAATATAAGATGCTACCGCCTCCCACATCTCGTTTGCACTTCTACTATAATCCCAAGATAAGTCTTCTAAAACCTTCTCCCCGAAGCTTGATTGCTTTAATTGAAGATTCCACCATCTAGTTCTACTGATCTTGTAAACTTTCTTTTTCTTTCATTACCAACCCTTTTATTTGCACATCCACGACTAACAAGCGATGTTAGGTGGACAAAGTCTCTCATGGGATTACTTTGCAGGACTCTTTGTAACACAACCGACCTCTTCCCCTCAACACAAAGTAACCAATCTATGTTCTAGTCAAGCCACTCCTATAAGTAATTAAATGCCCCTCCCTCTTTTGAAGAGAGTGTTTGCTATGAAAAGATCATAAGTTGTTAAAAAATCTAGAATGATTTTTTCCTCTTCATTTCTACCTCTGAAGTCATGGCCTCCAAGAACACTAGCATACCCTGAAGTATCATTTCTCACATATCCATTAAGATCCCCATCTAGGCAAATCATCTCTCTTTTTAGAATTCCTTGCATAATCTTATTCAAATCCTCACAAAAAGTTTGTTTAGTCTTTCATTTAAATTAATTTGTAGTGCATAAACTGAGATGATATTCAGAATTTCTTCTTCAAGCATCAATTTTAGCAAAATAATCGGATCCTTGAATCTTTGCATGTCAACCACACTATCTTTAAAATCATTATGAACAACCACTCTAACATCATTGTTGCCCTTATCTTTACCTGAATACCAAAGTTTAAAGCTTGTCTTCTCAATCTCCCTTGCTTTCTCTCCAACCCATTTGTATCTTGAAGGCATAGTGTATGAATCTTCCTTCTTCCCATTGTATCTACTATCTCCATCGATTTGGCAGTCAAAGTGCTCATATTCCAGCTACCTATCTGCAGCTTCCTTTGCAACCGCTTTTGGACTAACTTGAAGATGATTGAGTGAAGGGATCCTTATAAGGAGGAAGCATTGGAGAAGCTTTTCTCCAAGGGAGTAGACCAGGATAATCCTTCCACATGGATATTAGATTACTCGTGCACAAGCTTAGGATTTAAATCTGAGCATCTAACTACTTGTATGAAGGATTTGTTTGATTTCGAAGGGATTTAGAGAAGGAAAAAGCCTGAAGAACAATATGCTCTTCTAGGAAGCAAGGACCTAAGGTAGTCCCTAGAACTATAGCCACCTTGGACCTTTAACTCTTGAACTATTCTCCTTCGTATCCTGGGGTTTGTTCCCATCCCTCATCAAAATGTGGGAAAGATTTGATTAAGATGCAACCACTTGTCATCCAATAATGCATTTATGTGAAATATATGAAATGAAAACAATGATTTAGGCATGTCAAATGGGGAAAAGTTAATATTATTGGGCAATCTAATGCCATCGCCATGCATGCAAGATATACATATCGTAGTACGGATCAAAATTCATTTTGGTGTTTACCATGAAATCTAATCAATGTTTGAAATGAATTTAGGTTTTATCTTTATATATTTATATCATACAGTTAATCAGCCATCCCTAACGGTAAGTTGATCGATCAATGTCTACGTCATCCCTCCCTCCAGTCAGGCAGTCAGTCATCATTTGACTTACACAAATGTAAACGACTGATCATTGTGAAGTCGATTGGGAGCAAACGGAAGTCGACTCACCTTGAGATAAGTCGGTTAGAATTCATGTGAGTCAACTTAAGATACTATTTTTTTGATATTTTTGAGCTGTTAGGGACCCTCTCAGCCGACTCGTCATAATTCATGGCTTTGAGTCACTGGAGAAGTATATTCAGGAGATATAAGTCGACTTAGTATTTTTTCTTCATTTCTTGAGACACATAAGTCGACTTACACTGAATGTATTTTTTTTAGAAGTAGATGGGTGTGAGATCAAGGTGAGTCACACAACTCCCCCTAATCCCTAAGTGAATCGATATATAAAATGGGGAATCGTAAGTCAACTTACGTCTCCAAGTCAACTTTTTTTATAGGAAAAGGGTAGGATTCCGAGCTGGAACCCTACAACAACAACAACAACAACAACAAAGCTTTTTCCCACAATTAAGTAGGGTTGGCTACATGGATTCTTCGCCTCCATTCACATCTATCATGGATCAATCCCAGGCTTATATCCACAAAACAAAGATCCCTTCGTATAGTCTCTTTCCAACACTTCTTGGGCCGTCCTTGCCCTCTCTTAGACGGCTCAACATCCCAACACTCGCATCTCCTAATTGGTGCATCAGCTGATCTTCTTTGCAAATGACCAAACCATCTTAAGTTGTTTTCTCGCATCTTATCCTCGATCGGAGCTACACTAACTTTCTTTCTGATTGCATCATTCTGAATCCGATCTTTACGTATGTGTCTACACATCCACCTTAGTATTTTCATTTCTGCTACAGCCATTCTCTGCACATGTCTATGGTTCACAGGCCAACATTCAGATCCATAGAGCATAGCAGGTCTCACGGTTGCTTTGTAAAACTTTCCTTTTAATTTTTACATGAATTTTCTTATCACAAAATATTAAATTTAGAGATTACGCATTACATTCATTGATATTTCTAAGCCGATAAGATGGTCATGTAGTGACCAAGTACATACTCAAGATGAAACTGTTGCCCACCTTGCCCTTATTACTAGTGCACCAAATTGAGAAGGCAGGAGAAACGTCCCCGTGTGAACTGCCACCCACCACCTTAATCAACCTCCAAAAAGATGTAACATCTTCAGTCTCGAGCCATGGGATACCCGCACCAAACTAGACCAAGCAAGAAAGGCCGCAATTAATGAAAAGATGGCCCATTTATTCCTCTTCATCTCCACATGTTTCGCATAGACAGTCACCGGTATTAAGAAAATTAGCACAATGCATCTTGATAAGTAACAACACGTGCCTAGCAAATCACAAAAATATTTTAACCCTTTGGGGAATCCTACTACAAACTATTTTGTAGTCTCGTTTCAAATCATCATGGATCTTGTTGGAGGAGCAAGCGTAAAACTGGTAGGCCTTCTTAACATAGAGTGGAAATGGTCTCTCCCATGTGTGTGTGACTCCATGAACGTCAGACAAATCATTCAACATTGCCAAGAATTCATTCAAGCTCTGCTCCGGAAAGTCGACCGTGAAGGTGGGCGTCCAAGAACTAGATGTCCATGCATGACTAACCAACAGGTTATGATCCGCAGCCAAAGCAAAGAGAAATGCATAATATTCCACCAATGCACCAAAACTAGTCTAAACGTCAGAGAGCATGAACTTAGAGACCTCTATAGTCCCAATGTCGGTAACAAGAGAATGGGCAACATTGGCTAGCCGAACTAACTTTATAGTGGGAGAGGGTTGAGAAGAGGTTAGAAATCTGACTTCTCCAATCAAGTAGACACCATATTCAGTGATACAGGCCGATGTAGTGGCCAAAGCAGGGCTGGCTATAATACCTGAGGTAGTAGCTAGATGTGGAGTAGAAGAAGTCTAAATGGGAGTAGAGTTCTTGTTGAGGGAAAAAGAATTCATCTCATAATGAGAGGCCCTAGGGTTCTCTTATATATTGGAAAATTACAATAAGAAGGAAAAAGAAAAGTAAATAAGAAAACAATGATAAATATAACTAATATCTCAACACTCCCCCTCAAGCTGGAGCGTAGATATCAATCAGATTCAGCTTGGAGCAACATCTCTGATAAGGTCCTCTTGCTAGAGCCTTTGTAAGAACATTTGTTGTCTGGTCTCCGGAGCTGATATGTGTAGTGGCGATAAGACCCTTCTGTATAATGTCACGAGTGTAATGAAAGTCTACCTCTATGTGCTTCATCCTCTCATGAAAGGTTGGGTTGTTGGCAATGAAAAGAGCAGTCTGATTATCACATTGGAGATGCATGGGAAGAGGCACCTCTATAGACAGATCAGTAAGGACAGATCTGACCCACATCATCTTTGTGCTAGCCTACACCATGACCCTGTATCCCGACTCAGCACTTGATCTGGCAACCACAGTCAACTCCTTACTCTTCCATGAAACAAGAGAATTCCATATGAATACAGCAAAGCTTAATGTAAACTTTCTATCCTTTGGACACCCAGCAAAATCTGCTTTTGCACACGCTGTGACTGAAAGAGATGTGCCTCTGCTAAAAAGAAGTCTAGTACGATGTGAAGCCTTCAAGTATCTCAGAATCATAAGGACTGCATCCATGTGTGCATGTCTGGGCAACTCCATAAGCCGACTCACTTTCCTCGCGGCAAAAGGCTAGGCCTGGTAATAGTCACATATAGTAGCTAGCCAACAAGCTCTCTGTACCTCCTCTTGTCGACCTCCTCAGTGTCATCGTCATAGAGCTTCAAGCTTGAGTCAAGAGTAGTAGCAGGTCTGCAATCTACCATACACGTCTCTGAAAGAAGATTTATAACGTACTTCATCTGGGTCATCACAAGACCTCGTTGGTTCCTATCAAACTCCAGCCCAAGGAAGTAACGTCAATGTCCAAGGTTCTTGATTACAAACTGCTGACTTAGGAAGTCCTTATCATCCTGAATGACCTGCTTGCCATCCCCTGTAACAATAATATCATCAGCGTAAACAAGAATGACAATAGTACCTCACTGAGCCCTCTACACAAACAAGGAGTGATCGGCAATCGATCTCACAAACCCCCGCTGCTCTATTAAGTCCAAGAGCTTCTGGAACCACGCTCTTGGAATCTGCTTAAGGCAATAGATGGCCTTGTGTAGCCTGCAAACCTTCTGACACTCCCCTTCAATAGCAAACCCAAGTGGTTGCTGGATGTAGACCTCCTCATGCAAATCACCATAGAGGAAGGCATTCGTCACATCAAGCTGATAAAGGAGCCAATCTCGTGTCACAGCAACAGAGAGTAGAATATGAAGAGTAGAATGTCTGGCAACTAGTGAGAAAGTATCCTGATCGTCCACCTCATATGCCTGGGTGAACTCACGTGCGACAAGTCTCGCCTTATAGCGATCCACGCTACCATACACAGGGCGTTTCACAGTGAACACCGATTCGCATCCCACAACAGATGCACCAACTGAAGCTGAAACAAGACTCCACGTACCCCGTGACTGTAGCACAGCCATCTCCTTCTCCATGGCCAATCTCCACTGATTGTCCTGAAGAGTCTCCTGATACGTTTGTGGTATCTCCACGGCTGATAGTGCCAAGGTAAATCTCCTGAAATCCTCTGACAGACTACTCAAGGAAACTTAGGCTACAAGAGGATAAGTAGCACGCCTACATTTTGACTTACGCAAATCAATCGGTACATCAAGATCATCTGCCAAATCTGTAAGACGTGAGTTCCCCTCTTGCGAGGGCACCTGCTCATCCTGTATGGCATCTTGTTGTACATACAACTCAGTAGTGCCATCAGTCAAAACAATATGCTCCTTACATACCTGAGGCGTGATGGATGACGGGCAAGACCTGCGAGCAGGGGGAACTGAACGAGACCTGCGAATAAAAACAAGTGGCAAAAACTGGGTCACAGTAGAAGGTGGAGCCACAGGAGCAGGTGTAACGACAGGAGTAGGTGTAGGTGGTGGTGGTGGCTGAGGAGGTGGTGGTAGAACAGGAAATGGAGGAATGATGATAGGAGGTGGAGGAACGATGGTAGGAGGTGAAGGCATGTAGATCTCACTGTTAGAGTTAGATGAGGAAAGTATGTCACCTGGAGGAAAAAATTACATAGCAGACTCAAAGAAAGTAACGCCATCACTGACAAAGTACTTCCGCCTTAACGGCTCAAAGCAACGGTACCCTTTCTGGCACGAGAGTAGCCAACAAACTCACACTTGACAGCTCTAGGGGAGAGCTTGTCACGACCTGAAGAGATATCACGAACAAAGGCAATAGATCCGAACACACGAGGTATAAGGGGGAAAAGATCCTTCTCGGGAAACGCAATCGAGAAAGGGATTTTCTCTCCCAACACAGACGAGGTCATGCAGTTCACCAAATAGCATGTAGTAAGGATAGCATCGCCCCCGATAAGAATGAGGAGCACGACTTTGTATCAACAAGGTTCTGGTCACATCAAGTAAGTGACGATGTTTGCGCTCGATAATACCATTCTTTTGGGAAGTATAGGCACATGAGGTCTAGTGAACAATCCCAAGAGATCTTAGAAAATCAGAAAGCGGTAAGGTGCAGAATTCTAAGGCATTATCAGTGCGAAGATATTTGACATTAACAGAAAAAATATTCTTTATTTCATTAATAAAATATTTTATCACAGATTCAGCCTCAGACTTGTTCTTCAAAAGAAAGAATCGGGAAAGTCTAGAAAAATAGTCAACAGCAACAAGATAGAAACGATCTCCATGATGATCAGAAACACGACTCGGACCCTCTAAATGAAGGAGCTCAAACAACTGAGAACTGCTCCAACTCTGACGGGGTGGAAAGGAGGAGCGATGATGCTTCCCAAGCTGGCATGCCTCACAGTGAAAAGAGAATCTCGTGGAAATCTGAGGGAGAACATGACATAGCTTCTGCAGAGGAAGGTGGTCAAAACGAAGGTGCCACAGATATGGAGAGACTGGTCCAGTAGGTATAGTAGAAACGCCAACAAGAGGATGTTGAACATGTCTGTAGAGTCCCCGTTGCTTACGGCCACATCCAATCACCATGCCCGTGAGTATGTCCTGAATCACAAGAGATGATGGGTCAAAAATGACACGACAATGCAGATCATTACTAATCTAACTAATGGAAAGTAAACTCATCTGAAAGTCAGGAGCATATAAAACATTTTGAAGACGCATGTATGGCGTCAAATGCACCTCCCCGTGCCCTGTAATTGGTAGGTGGTCGCCATTGGCAATGACAACCCATCTACCATGTGGTATGGTCCTGTAGGACCTCAGTTGTGCTCTGTCTCTATAAAGATGATGAGAAGCAACATAGTTCATAATCCACTCTGTCACATATGCACCGTTAATACCAGTGAAAGCATAAGCGATACCTGAGGAGCTCGAAAAGGCTCTGGTTGCGATAATTGTGTCTGTAGTAATGGTTCCTGCGGAAGGAGTCATAATCTCTCGAATACGAGAGACTATATCACCCAGGCAAGGATCTGTCTGTGAAGCAATAGTATCTGAAGACTCAAGTTGTTCAGCCACACGACCAGAAATGGCATATCCATGTTTTTGGTATCGTGTATCTTCTTCATGTCCCAATCGACAGCAAAAAGTGCAAGGACCACGCGGACGTCCACCGCCTCAGCCACACGAAGTGTTTCCTCTAGACTGAGTCGCCACTCCTCGACGATGAGAAACGGCCATAGTCGATGAGGACTGAGGAGTGGTCGTAAGAGGTATGATAATCCAGCTGAGTCGGCTATAGGCCTCCTCCATGGAAGGAATGGTAGCTCCATTGAGAAGCTGAGTACATGTTGTATCATACTCTGTATCAAGGCCGGCCATGAAAACTCTGACAATCGTGGAGTTCCTATACGCAAGGCCCTAAATGTCGGTTTCGGTCACCATTTCGGTATCGACCAAAACAGAATTTCGATGAAATTTCGGTGGAATTTCGACCGGAATTTCGGTCATTTCGGTCATTTTTTGTACTAGGACCCCCATATTTCGGTCATTTCGGTTGAATTTCGATTTCGACTGGATACCAATATTCAACAGAAATTCGACCGAATTTCGCTGAAATTTGAGGCCATGCCTATATGCCTTTTGCTGCACAAGAGATGTCGTAATAGGCATATAGCTATGTAACTTCTCTAACATACCTCAGAGTGAATTGTAGTACACATGCAGAGGACGGTCATTCTGCTTGGCCTTGTAGGTGTCAAACTATAGCTAAAAAATCTTGACCTCATTCTTCGCTTAAGCGTAGGTGAAAGTTAAAGTGTCCTACATCGCCTTGACGGTAGGCTGGTTCAGAATATCATAGGCTATCTCTATGGTGAGTGTCCCACATAGCCAAACACGCGCATACGCATCATCTTGCTTTCAAGAAGCATTTTCCCCAGTCTTATCCATTGGCTCTGGATCTGTCAGTATGTGCTCCTTATTGTTGCACTGCATAAAGGTGAGAAACTACATGGACCACAACTCATAATTGGTCACATCCATCTTAGCGATGGGAGTCAGACCCTTAAAGGTTCCGAACGAATAAATGTCACCCTTATTCGCTGACATAATGATAGTAGAATAACGGAACTT
This sequence comes from Ottelia alismoides, assembly GCA_037367405.1. Taxonomy (NCBI): domain Eukaryota; kingdom Viridiplantae; phylum Streptophyta; class Magnoliopsida; order Alismatales; family Hydrocharitaceae; genus Ottelia; species Ottelia alismoides. The sequence goes on from JAZKJV010000607.1 coordinate 241,970, forward strand.
GACTGAGGAGTAGACTGATTGAAACGAGTCTACACGATCATACGGAGGATCGGTTGTACGTGTAGACTTATAAAACCATCATCACCAATCTTCTCTGCTTGCTAGAGCCGGAAAACGTGATTTATAGGTCTGAAATCATGATTTCCGGTCAAAATCAGACCACAAAATGACGTGCAGAGAAGCGTGGAGGCACACGGGAGGGCCTAAGGCATCCTGGGCGGTCAAAAGGTAGGGTTGGGGTGACGGCCTGGGGGCTGTGCGGCGGCACCAGGTGTCGGCGTGGCAACCCTGGGGTCTGGACTACAGGTACCAAGGCCATGCGACGGCCCTGGAGGTTGTGTGGCGGCCATGGAAGTTGTGCAATGCCGGGCAGCGGTCCTGGGGGCTGACCAGGAGGCCTGAGCCATGGCTCGCGCGGCGGCACTGTAGTTTCGTCGGAGGGAGGGGAAGCGAAGGAGAGGGGTGCGTATAGGGCTAGGGTTTGGTGGGGTAGGAGACCTCCAGTCTAGGACCGTCCCTCTAATACCATGTTGAGGGAAAAAGAATTCATTTCATAATTAGAGGCCCTAGGGTTCTCTTTATAGGAGAGGAAGCAAATTACAATAAGAAGGAAAAAGAAAAAGTAAATAAGAAAACAATGATAGATATAACTAATATCTCAACAGTTATGCAGAAGCTTTATCGAGCATGTGATAGGAGTCCCTTAACCATCGACGAATACCTCGAAAGCTCGAGACTAGAGCACGTACTTATTAGTGTCGAGTTTGATAGAAGTTACATGTAGCATCATAGAAGTAGAGTACAGGGGATTGATCTGGACATAAATCATGTCAATCATCATCGGAAATATAGATCAAGCGATTGTTAGAGTAATCTAATCAATCATAAGGTTTTTTTAATAGTACCGAAGCCTAGATCACTGATTAGTATTTGTGTTGGAAGGGTACGCACAATTTAGAGCCATCAATAAGAACAGTGTATAGTTAATTAGTGACGGATTCCACTAATCCAGTCCACGATAGTGGGTTCCATAGACCCAGGCAATGAGTACCATGATCGGAAGAACTCCTGAAGCAGTGCTATGAAACCCATATAGAACTTGGTGACGCACTAAGCGATGGCAACCTACGTAAGGCGATGATGCCCGGGACAAGGCCTAGATCTTCATGGTGGCAATGGGGATAAAGAGATAAATCCCCAGAGAAGGGACCCTATGGCCCCCTATAGCCTTGGGCAGTCAGGGAGGTTGTCGTAACCTCCTGTAATGCTCTCATAGGGCACCACAATCCCAAAGAAAAGACCCTACGGTCCTGTGGCGGTGGAGATTACTACCCGATGCCCTAGCAGTGGTTGGAGGTTGTTGTCCACTGTTGTTGGGGGCGAAGGAAGGGCCCTCGAAGGCCTGGCAGCAATGAGGAAGATGCCACGCAAGGCCTAGGACTTTTCTTGGAGAGGCGACGTGATGATGGGCAAGTGATGGCGGCAGGGAGATGGGTATCAACCCCGATTTGAGACGTTGCTCAAATACCATGTGTGAAACCTACCAGTTCGGCAAACGTCATCAGGCTTCTTTTCCACCTAAGATTGAGCCATGTCGATCATTGCCCTTCTCATAAGTCCAATGCAATATATGGGAACATGTCCAGTATATACAATTACCGGTCACAAATATTTGTTGACTTTGTTGATGACTATAACAGGTCTTCTTGGGTCTATTTAATCAAGGAATGTTAGAAATAAATAAAATTGTCTAATCTTCAACTTCCTTCAAAAAAATCTTTATTTCAACTTATTAAAACATCTTTCTCTACTTGTATTCAGACTATCAGGACAAACAATGCTCTTGAATTCACTCAATAGGATGTGGTATCTTTCTTTGTCACTCTGGGGGATGATATTCTCACATTAACCTACCTCATCAACAAGGTCCCTTCTTCTGTTCGCAATAGGGTAACTCCTTTTCCCTTCTGTATACTGATGAGGAATCGTTTCCTCTTCCATTTAATATGGTTGCATTACCTTTGTTCATAACTTCCATACTACAAATAAATTGTCTCCCCAAGCAATCGTGTGTTCCGTGGTAACTCTCGGGCCCAAAAAGGATATAGGTGCTAGGATCCTTCCAGTCATCACTACTATGTTTCAACCGACTCTAACTTTCTTTGAACAGGCCAGCTACTATACTAAATAGTCGATGACATACTATTGGATCTTAAGCCACCACCCAATATATACAAAAGGAAACACATTTTTCATTCTGACCATATACCATTACATGTTCCTTACTTGCAGGATGGCGTGCCATCTTCGAGTGTCCCCACCACTACAGCTCCAGATGCTCCACCAAAACTCCCTATAGCACTGTTGAGGACAAAAAGACAATGTACTACATTGTCATATTTTACTTCTACTGACAGTCTATCCAGTTATTACAAGCGATTTATAGATGTTCATATGGTTGTTACTGTCTCTCATGATCATTATAGCACACTGCATGATCATGGTTGGAGAAAGCCCATGGATGAGGAGATGGATGCGCTTACCTCCAGGAGATCTTGCGTCATGTCCTCTAGATGTCAAGCATGTCACTTGCAATGGGTCTTTGCGACCAAACTGTCTCCTGATGATTCTTTTGACAGACTGAAGGCAAGACTTGTGGCAAAGGGATCTGAGACTTATGGAGTGGAGCGCTTTCAGACTTTTTTTCTAGTGGCTAGGATGGGATCAATTCACATTATTCACTCTATTGCTGCCGATAAGAATTGGCTCTTATTTCAATTCGATGTGAAGAATGCCTTTATGTACGACAACCTCGAGGATGTCTACGTGATGCAACCATCGGGTTACTTCATCGACAGGGAGCGTGTACGCTGACTCCGTAAGCCCATTTATAACCTAAAGCAAAGTCCACGATCTTGGTTTAACATGCTTACGACTAAGAATAGCTTTTTGACATCTACATGACGACATCCGATTATTATGTGTTCGTTAGACAATGGTCTACTGGCATTGTGATACTGGCAAGTATGCATTCTGGAGACCAAGGCCTACCTTCATAAGGCATTTGTCACCAATAACCTTCATCAACTCAGATACTTCCTTGGCATCAAGGTGATATGCATTGCAAAGGGGTTATACATATCATAGAAAAAGTATTGCCAGGATATTCTTACAAAGGTTGGATTACTTGGATGCAAACCATCTAGCACTCCATAAAGTTGCAGAAACATGCTACATCTATTGATCCTAAGTTAGAGGATACTACATGATATAAAGACCTAGCGGGCAAATTGCTATGCCTCGCTGTCACTAGGCTAGATATATCATATGTTGTGAACAGAGCCAACTAGCACATGGAGATCTCTCTATAGTCATTGGCAGAATGTTCTTCTTATCCTTCAATATCTGAAGGAATCTCCAATGAGAGCCTTCTTTTATGGGGCCAATCGCCACATCGATGTTCCTGCTTATGCGGATGCAAATTACGCTAGTTCTCCTGAGGAAAGACGATCTACCACATAATGCTATGTTGTTAGTGGCAACCTTGTTACATGGTGGAACAAGAAGCAAGCGGTGATTTCTAGATCGAGTGCAGAGGCTGAATACAGGGTGACGGCTTAAGCCACTTGTGAGATTACCCGGTTAGTCTCCTTTCTATAGGAGCTTCAACTTCCTGCTACTTCTCATATACCGTTGTACTGTAACAACAAGTTCGCTACTAGCATTGCCACCAATGATGTATTCTATGAGCAGACGAAGCACATTAAAGTTTATTATCATTTCATTCGAGATGCACTACAAGGAGAGAGGATCACTATTTCCCATATCTCCACATATCTTCAGCTTGCATATATAGTAATATACTCAGGAAGGCCCTGCTGGAAAAAGGCATCTCCCAGTTGATTTCGAAGCTGGGCATGATCTTTAGATATGCTCTAACTTGAGTGGAGTGGCAAAGTTATTTGATTTAGTTAGTTCACTCTTTATTGAGTCATGTAATCCCTTCAGGGTCACTTATGTAGCTATAATTTTTGGAGCTCTGGGGTTTCACGCTATATAAGAAATCTTACATCCCTTGAATAAAACATCTCATTCATTCTCAACTGCTTTTCCACACTCAGAAAATCATCAAACAAAATGCTTTAAAAGGATAAATGTTGCCCAGCTTGGGGATTATAAAACCTATTTTAGAATGAACATGGCGAAAAAGTTCGAGTGTGAAATCCGACTTCATATTAAAAAAACCATATTTTGACGAAGGGAGATAATTAACTGGACTAACATCCAAAAAACAAAGGCCTTAAAACCGGCATTAGCAACAGAAACTCAAGTCCCATTATGAAACGAATTAACAGATACACCCATAAATGAAAACTTGAAACATTTTTCTCCATTGTCAATGGTGAAGTTGAGTTACAGAGAATTATGTCATACCTGATAGCGCAAATTAGCAGAAGTTCCAAGAAAACATGCATAGACAACTGCTGACTTCAATAATGGTGTTCCCTTCTTTGGTTTAGTAGCCGATGTTGCAGTATTCAAAAATCTACGAAGACCATACAGAACACTAGAGATTGACCCAGCTCCAATGCTAGATATGAACCCAACTCCAGCAAGTTTTAATCCACCAATAAGAACTGATGCAAACCGCTGATTTAGATCCCAATTCTTTCCAGCGGTAACCTTTTGAAAAGCATTATCTGGGATTGATCCCAGAAAACCCTTTATAACTTCCATTTTTTCAGGAGCAGCGATATCACTAGTGGAGCTTAAAAAGGACAGAGTTGGAGCAGGGAGCCAAACTGTGAAGAAATCAACAACTGAACCTCTGATCGTGTCAGTTATTACATAATCGATCTCTTCAAAGAAGCGTTCCTTACGTCGTTCATACTGTGCCAGAAGTGTTGTGGTTATTGATATGCCTTCTTCTATAGCCAACCTTTGTAAGAATTTAGGATCTACTAGCAATCTTTCTCGGAACCCCTGCCAAGAACGCAATAAATTTCTAACATCAGAGTGCATACACTTTTCATTCAACATTTAAATGGAAACAAGTATCCATCAAGGGCATATCAGACAATTAGAACTAAATAATATTAAAACAGAGGACATTTGGAACTAAATAATATTGAAACAGTCTGCAACCTGGAATTTGTGAATAAGTTCTGAAATGAGAGGATACTGCTCAAGATCAAAAAAGTTCTGCAATATTTCTGGGGATACCAGTCCAAGATCAAGTCCTTCTTGAAGGTCCTGATAGATATATAAAAATAGCCTAGTTCATCACAATTCATAGTCCTTTAAAGAGAATGAGAGCAATAGTACAACATTTTACCTGGGGCAGTGCATCTCGCCTGCGACCAGCTGCATTCATTACTCTAGCAATTTCGGCACGATCAAAGCAGTTACGGCTGCAAGTCTTAGCAGCAGAATACCATAGAAAGTCAGCAACAGGAACCTCCCCTTCACGGCGAATGTGTTGCCGTTCTGGGTCAAGTAAAATAACAGATTGGTACTTTTTTTGAAGTTTCTTTGATATTCTAGCCGGGATGCCAATTCCTCTAGATCCATACATGACATGACTTGCACCTGTGACAACTATGAGCATGCCCACAGACCCTCCTTCTGTCATTGCTTTCAGAATTGCTTGAGACATCGAATAATCATCAACAGCCCTTGTCTGAGCAGACAAGTATGAATACGGAGCAAAGGGAACTGATTGATTTGATGAAAGTTTATCAAGTGATGGCCGGCCAGACAAAGAAACAAACCCAGAAGTAAGCCCCGAACCAACTGGAGGAGCATATGTTTTCCGTTGGGCTTTGGAAAGACCACGGATGCCTTCAGCTTGCACAGTCCTCAGCACCTGGGGAATCAAAAAAGATAAAGCTATGGGCTTGTGTGCATGAATGTTAATAGATGAAAAACCAGATCTATCAAACAACAGTAATAAAAAATGGCAAAGCCTTCTCCCACTTTAAATAAGGCCGGCTACAAGGATTCTTGCTCAAATTCATGTTGAAAGATCCGGCTATTTTTACGATAGTTGTCAGCTACCTAACACAACCCCCACAAGGAGGGATTTGAATCTTGATCTTTCAGGAGGTAGGCACACTGCATTACCACTAGACTATTGAAGTGGGTCAAACAACACAAATAAAATGAAAATAAATCCCAATGCTGAAGACTGCTAAATTCCTTGGTAGACAACTCGATTAAAAGTGAAGATTTCACTTGGCTTCCTGGCAGAAGTACTAGAGGTAGACTAGGTGGTATGGAGGTAAAGATGGTTAGCCCACCTTTTGCACAAGAGAGGGGAAGAGATGATGTTTGGTTAATTTTTTAAGGAAAGATACTTGGTTAATATTTTCCGCTACAAGACACGATATCAGATTTTCAGGCAGCCGACATGGGCGAATCAGTTGGATAAATAGACTCACATGCAGAACAAAGGATATTGAAATTAGTTGTTTGTGTCCACTAGGGAGAGGTGGACCACATATTTTCCGTGCATACGAGGAGGGTCGTGAGGCCAGTGGAGGCTTTTGCACAGAAGCATATTCCGGTCCAAGACTCTTACAACTCAGAGGAAAGTGGTTGAGGTCAATGCTCCGTAGGAACTGCGAAAGTTGACATGCAATTGGCTACTTTTGGTGGATTCCGCTCAGGAGATCAAAGGCATGGGCCTCCATTTTGTTAGTGAATATAAAGTTGATGCGAATCCGATTTGGCGTCGACGATAAAATTTGAAATATTTGAACGGTGAAATTTGGGAGGAGAAATAAAGAGGGCTTGGTAAGAAGAACACGCTTGTAGCGCGGGGTTGAAGAAGAAGAAAGCGGAGATCGCGGGAGGAGAGAGGAGGGAGAGAGAGGGGTAGAGAATAATTCTCAACTTTTCATAAATCTGAGCTGACTAGAAGAATGGACCCTCATCCCTTTATATAGGAGGGATGAGATTACAAAAATAGTAAACTATTTTAAATTGACAGCTAATTATCCTAATTAGACTCTAACTAATTAACCGACCAAATTAAAAATCAAATCTATGACTAATTACTGGAGATCACAGGCGATCTCATTTATTTAATTAGCGACACTACAACTTAAATAAACGTAAATAAAATTAACCAATAAAATTAGATAAATAATTGGCCCTATACGTGGGTTTCACGCTGCATCAACTCTCCTCCGCTTTAAAAATTCGTCTCCCGACGAATTGCTGGATCTGCAGGCTTGGAGGTCGAATCTGCATGCTCAGTCATCTTCTGGAAGAATTGGTGTGGAGCAAACGGCGGAGTCCATACGCGGGCGTGGGTGACGCGGCCTTCGTGGTTGAAGAACATGTGTGGCGCGAACGGCGGCGTCTTCTTGATTGTTGTCTCCTCCTTGTGATGATCGAAGAATTGATGAGGCATGAACAACATGGCCTTCGGAGAATCCATAGCGAAGCAATGACACAAGGAGAGGAGGGGAGGAGATGTATCCAAGGAATGAAGCCATGAGGTCCTTATATAGGGGAAGCCTAAAGCCCTAGTCCTATTTGGATGAGGGGGATCCCCAGATTTCTGGTTTGCAGCCTCCTTTTTTAAATATTTTTGTCGCCGGGGGCTTGGACGTAATTTTCGCGTCCCTTCACTTAAGTACTTTTCATAAGAGGAGTTCTTGAACCTTCCCTTTAAATAAAATTTGTTACCAGGGTGGGCTTTCTTGTAAAATTTCCCAAGGGATTTCCAATCCCACCGGCCGTGGGACTCGAATCCCGTAACCCTCGGGACCTCAGTTAGGGATTGCCCGAGTTTCCTGCGCACATAGCGCAGGCTGGGGCGGCGGCTTCTCGACGGCGAGCGGGGCCGGTGCGGCGCTGCGGGGAGGCGGGGGTCGCCAGGGGTTTTGCACGGGAGTGGATGCCGCGCCGAGGAGGGAGATAGGCTGGGTGCGGGAGGCGGCTGCGGGAGTGGGAAGGCGACCGGTTTTTGGATGGCTGGACAGTAGGCGGCGTTGCGGGGAGGCAGGGGGTCGCAAGGCTTCGCGCAGGAGGACGCAGGCGTTGGGGGGGGGAGATCGGGGTCGGCGGGGGTACCGTCGAGTTGGGGGCGGCGTCGGCTGGAGGAAGAGGGGATGGCGAGGGCGGGGCTGCGGAGTAGCGGGAGGAGGAGGGGGGGTCCTGGGGACGGCGGCGAGAGGGAGAGGGAAGGGTGGCGATGTGCGAGCGAGGGTGGGGGTGGAATGGAGGCGGCGGGGCGGGTTGGAGTCTGGGAAGAGGAGGCGTAGGCGGCTCGGAGGTGATTTGGGGGCGGCGTCGCGGGATGGCGGTGCCGAGAGGCGCGAAGAGGGAAGGCAGGGGAAGAGGGGCGGCGTCTGGGTTGAGTCGCAGGGGGTTGGGGGTTGCGGGAGGGCCCGCCGGCGGTGCGGCGAGGGGCTGGACGACCGGGGGAACCGCTGGGGGGGTTGGGGCTGCCATCGGGGACGCCGTTGGTGATGGGGCCTGATCTGAAACCTTCGGGACAGCGACTGTTTCGGCTTCTTTTTCTTCCGAACTGATCTGAACAACGGGCAGTTCGTCGTAGACGGTTGGATCTTCGTCGAAGATGGGCCCTCGATCAGCAGCTTTGATGATCTGAATTTTGCCATCGTCGAGCGAATCTTCGTTGATTGTCGCATCCAGCCATTCTTGGACTTTAATGCTTGATACAAGGCGCTTCTTGAACCTTTGTTGACGTGCACGTGAACGCGAACCATGAGATATGCAACTCAAATCATATTGCATCTTCCAATATGCGACGGGATCGTCGAATCGTCCCTACGATTCGGTTGCCATGCTCTGATACCAAATGATGCAAGTCCGATTCGACGTCGACGATAAAATTTAAAATATTTGAACGGTGGAATTTGGGAGGAGAAATAGAGAGGGGTTGGGAAGAAGAACACGCCTATAGCGCGGGGTTGAAGAAGAAGAACGCGGAGAACGCGAAGATCGCGGGAGGAGAGAGGAGAGAGAGAGGGGGGTAAAGAATAATTCTCAAATTGATAACATACTGAACTGTCTCAAAACAAAGGACCACCATCCCTTTATATAGGAGGGATGGGATTACAAAAATAGAATTCAAATTCAAATTGACAACTAATTATCCTAAATAGACTCTAACTAATTAACCGACTAAATTTAAAAATCAAATCTATAACTAATTGTTGGAGATCACAGGCGATCTCATTTATTTAATTAAAGACACGACAACTAAAATAAACGTAAATAAAATTGACCACTAAAATTAGATAAATATTGGACCCTATCCGTTGGATCCACGTTGCACCAAAAGTCAACACTCTTCATCAAAGGCTTCAGGACATGGGAGCAAGTCACTCTCTATGCCAAATGGTCCAAATGAAGCTTGTGCTCACGTGCAGATAATAAGAAATGAGAGTATCGAGGTGGTGCAGCAACCTATAGTCACAAAGATGTTGGAGGTATCACTTCTTGAGGCTCTCAGAAATAATAGGCGTCATTGGTGGCTCCATACCAATGATTGCAGGGCATGTCCTTGTGATTGGGTGGCCACATAGCCATTTCAAGGGTGAAGATAATTCTTTGGTCAGATATGGCAAGATATGGCTTCCCAATTTTGTGATGTCATGGATCTAAGAGATGTGTTACTATAGAGCCTTATTAGGTACTTGTTAATGGACACCTAAGGGGGGTTTTTTCCAGCCACAATGTGGGGTTCATCGGGGTTGCCCCCTAACACATGTGTTATATGTTATTGTTGCTATGTTTCGGCTTGTTATTGTTGCTATGTTTCGGCTTGTATGGTCGAGCAAGTGATCCAATAGGGTGTCATTGCCGCTTCCTCGTGCAATGATCTTTCTATCCCTTTACTACAGTAAATTGACGATATCATATTCTTTATTGAAGGAGGAAAAGATGAAGCAATAGATATGGCTATTGTGCTTGAAATTATTAGCGAACTATCTAGATTATATCTGAACAGAAACAAGTTGATTGTGATCCCCTTTGGCTTGTCAAATGTAGATGCTATAGCTTGCAGTATAGAACGGGATACGAATTGTGGCTCCCTCGGGTGGTTTACCGAACTAGGGAGGAGGGGAAAAATTACCAAAATGAGGACGGTGCCAAAATATTTCCCAGAATAGGGATATATCGGCAAACGGTTTGCTGTGGGGTGGCAAACCGTTTGCCGCGCTAAATGGACGAACGAGAGGGGATCCGAGTTCCAGATTTTTGTCGCGGGCGCAACCCATTTGACCGTCCATTTGGCACGGCAACCCATTTGCCGTGCACGGCAAACCATTTGCCGCACGCGGAACACGAAGCGGCAAATGGTTTGTCGATATATGTCCATTGTGGGAATTATTTTCAAACCATCCCCCTTTTGGGGATTTTTTTGCTGAGGGGTCCCCATTTCGGGGATTCCATCCCACCCCCCCCCCCCCCGATCCGTTACCTTGGTTTTGCTTTAACCTGTGACAAACATAAAACTGTTGATTAGCTCCCTATCATTGAGAAGATTGAGAAAAAGCTAATCGGTTGGAAGGCCTCTCTGCTCTTACAAGGAAGTCCTCTAAAGTCGATCCTCGCCGGAATACCAGATTTTTATGTCGACGAGGCTTCTTCATGTTGGTGTGTCCATCATGACGTCACCTCCTTGAATTGATTATGCGGAGTTTTTTTGAAGCAAAGCTAGCCAAGATAGCTCAGGAATTGACTTGGTCGATCGGGTTACTGTGACACTTCCCAAGGTAGATGGTGGCATTGGGGTCTCTAATTTGGAAACCACGAACAAATCTCTCCTTTTGAACCGGATTGCAAAGATTCTTGGCATTGGTGAAGACATGTGTTGCAAACTCATTTGTGCAATCCGTAACATTCACACCCAAGATCGTCAGGTATATGGCCCTTCTTTTTTCACCTTGATTTTTTGGAAGGAGATTCGTTCCTTAATACTGCAATCCTCTATGTTATTCCGTCTGATTCTAGGGAATTGTTGTTCTTTCACCTTCTGGTTGGACCATGGACAGATGGTGGTTGTTAGCATCTCAGTTCCCGTGCCTTTTTGCTTTATCCGCAAATCGCAAGGCTCAATTGCAAATTATTGGAGAACGGGTCTTGGATACCTTCTTTTTTAACAACTTATCTAATCAGCAATCGGTGGACCTCTCAGAGATCATTGAGTATCTTAACCAGATGGGCGGGCCGATGGAGGGAAGGGACCACTGAATCTAGAGAGACAGAGATTCTTTGCGAGATGAGCCTACAAAGCTGTGGCAAGCCACTAGCCTCAGCCTCAATGCCTAAATAGTAAATAACTTGTCATTGATTGCAAGCTTATATCCCAATCGCATCACTATTTTATGTGGTTGATGATAGACTAGTGGTCTAGGTTTTTTGTGGGAGGAGTTGATGGATGCATGCTTTGTGATGGTGTGTTAGACACTATCAATCATCTTTTCTTCTCATGTGAGAAGACTAGACTTGTTCAGCAGGAGCTTGGGTTTGATTAGGTAGATCCTAGTGGCATGGAGATTTTCTAGGATTCCCTATACAATGCTAAACATCGCCACCAAAATGAGATCCTTCTCCCACTAGCAGCCATCTGGGAAATCCGATTAGCAAGTGATCTTTGTATCAGAACATTTGTACGTTGAAAATGATGCTCTCCATGCAAATACTCCCCTCGAGTCAAGGCTCTTGTAAGGTAACCCTGGTATTTATCCTCCATTAATTTAATAGACTTGAGACGGGCACCATAGTGTGCTTTAGAGGAAGTTGCGCCTTCTCCAATAATCAAGATAAGGTGCAACAGCGTTTATCATGACATCATGACATGGCAGTGGTTGTGATAGAGGTTCAAAGAGGCAGTGTAGATGCAACCACCACTGACAACGACAACGGTGGGGGAGAACAAAATCTTCAGGATAGTGTGATAAGTACGTCCAGTCCCTTTAAAACATTGAACAAAGATTTTCAAGATGGTGCGCCAACCAAGTCATGTATTCACATGTCCTTTTCAGGCCTTTCAATTCTAATAGGTGTCAAACAATTCCACATTCCAGATAGAGGTCCCTGGCATCATGGACTACATTGCCTTGTGATGTTCTCTTGATTTGGTGATGGACGGGACCTCTCAATCTTGAGGGTGACGAGGCCTTCCTTTGAAAAGCACGACAAGCATATGCGGAGCAACAGGATGCAAAAGGGGGTGTGGTATTTTAAGTGGAAAAAATCTAATTATTATTCATATAAACTATATACTAAACAGAGTTGACATGTTAGGTTTTATAGCGAGGTTGCAATTCTTAGAGGAGGATGTTATCCGTTTTGCATATGCGCAATGGAGATCTCGGGTTACTTCTAGGTGTCTCTGAGTAGGGGTTCTCAGAGGAGGACGTTATCCTCTTTACAGCAAGCAGGCATCCTCGCTTTCAGGAAAAGTCGAGTGATGATCATTCAGCCCAAAAAAAAAAGCTTTCCATATTTATGAAATGAAAATGCACAGAAATAAATGTCAGCCAACCAAATTATCCCGGTTCACACACTGATTTCCTTGCACCAATTCGATCCAAATTCCCGATCAAGATAGCTCACATAAAATTCCGGTAGGTAACAGCGACCACATTCAAGGAAGAAAAATATTGAACTGCAATTATATCTTCCTACATATCTGATTAGTATGCATTAATAGCTTTATCACATCATCCAAAAAAGTTAAGAAATTGAGTGGGTTTGATATTGTATTCTGGCATTCACTCTCAGTGACAAATAGATAATGTATCTCAACTTGTCCACATCTCATTATCTAGCATCCATACTGATAGTGAAGATCAACAAATGAGAAGGTTTATGATTTGAACATCATAATTTACAGAATGTTAATTTGCCCGTGATGCTCAGCAAGAATTACCTCAAGTGGAGTTCCACAAGCAACAAGCCTGACACCGTTATCACGGCAATAATTTAAAAGCGGTTCATATTCCTGCCAAAGTTGGGATGGCCACTGTGGATTATAAGATCTCAAGCTTTCTCCGTCAATTCTGCCACAGATTTTTTTTATATGTTATTGCATTTAGAACGTCCTCAATCACTGAATAAAATTGGATCTCTTCAGGCAATGCAAGCCATCCATGCAGATGGAAACATAAAATAACAAAACCATCTTAGGCTTGTAACAACTAAAACATTGGTATAAAGATACAAATCCAACACGACCACTTAAGTAGTTTTTTTAAATTGGAAGAGAATGCATCAAAATCTCAATATGCTCGTCATTGCAGTATTAAAGTGTATTTGTTGTTTAGGTGATTCAGTATAAAAATTCTTCAGACAGCATAGACTCGTCAACAAAACAAAAACAGCATTGCAAATTTCCACAGCCCCGTCTACCCATAAGACAACTGAGTATTTCCGTCTTTCCAAAAAAACTGAATATTTTCGCATAGATCAGGATTATCTCATTCTTTTACTTAGCAACAACTAGACGACTATAATATTCCAGAAAGAAGAAATAGCTGGACCATTGATTATTCGAATAGATCATTTGGCAGGTTAAGAATTTTGTTTCCTGCAGTGATAAACTATAAAAATTCAAAGAAAACTCACTCAATTCGGAAATTCAACCTGCTCAATACACATTTGGGAACAAGGATATCCCCCGTTTTTTATGGACCCCAATTGGATACTTGCGTGTGTATTAATGGATGCATATTTATGTTTATTATAGTCTATGTTCGTGGATAACCTTTATATGAACTTATGCATTTGAATGATAAATATGGGCCGGAGTGGAATATCCTCCGTGATGTGGCATTTGTGGGAAATCAAAAAATGGATACTTTTTTTTAGAAAGTGAAGGGCAGAGCCCCAAGATAGGACCCGCCACGAATGCAACAGCAACAACAACAAAGCCTTTTCCCACATTAAGTAGGGTCGGCTATATGGATTATTCGCCTCCATTCAGATCTATCTTGGGTCATTCTCGGGCTTAGATCCAAAAAACTAAGATCCCTTCGGATAGTCTCGTTCCAAGCTTTCTTGGGCATTCCTCATCCTCTCTTAGTCGGTTTAACATCCCAACACTCGCATCTCCTAACTGGTGCATCACCCAGCCTCCTTTGCAAATGATCAAACCACTTTAAGTGGTTTTTCGAAATTTATCCTCGATCGGAGCTACACCCACTTTCCTTTTGATTGCATCATTCTGAATCCGATCTTTATGTGTATTTCCATTCATCCACCTTAGCATTTTCATTTCTGCAACTGACATTCTCTGCACATGTCTATGGTTCGCAGGCAAACATTCAAATCCATAGAGCATAGCAGGTCTCGCGACTGCTTTGTAAAACTTTCCTTTGATTTTCATAGGAATTTTCTTATGACATAGAAGAGCAAAGGCTCCTCTCCAGTTTAGCCAACCTGCATTTATTATATGGGTAACATCTCCATCAATCTCCCCATCATGTTGCAAAATAGATCCCAAGTATCTAAAGGAATCTTTCTTCTGAATGTTATCGTCACCAATCTTCACCTCGATTCCTTAACAAGTGCTTCCATCAAAAGTGCACTCCATATATTCAGTCTCAATCCTACTTATACGAAATCCTTTAGTCTCTAATGCATATCTCCAAACCTCAAGCCACTCATTTACTCCATCCCTAGTCTCATCAATCAACACAATGTCATCAACAAATAACATACATCAAGGTATCTCATCCTGAATGTGACTAGTCAATCGTCCATAATCAAAGTAAAAAGAAATGGACTCGAAGCTAAACCTTGATGCAGACCAACGTTGATGTCAAAATAGCCAGTCTTCCCAGAGTGGATCCTTACACAAGATGAAGCGCTATCATAATATCCTTTATGAGGTTAATGCATAGGACCCACCACAAATGCATTTAATTAAAATATTTTTTTAAACAAGAGGAGAAAACACGCAGAGGTATTCGCTCCAAGATTGAAACCCTCGTCTTTAGGACGGTAGGCACATTGCACTACCAATAAACCATTGAAGTGGGTTTAGAAATTAAAACATCAACATACAAAAGACCATGCTAATACAAGAGCTTTGTTATGTTCAATAACATTCTCAAGATGGAATCTCTGATCGTGGCAAATGGGCTCATTTCTAAAGCATCAAATCATCCAAAGGAAAGAGAATGGCACCAAGCAGTCTCCACGGAAGTTGCCAAAAATCGAGCAAAAGACCAATCCATCCATCGTTGGTCCCTTCCACCTGATGTTATGTCAGCATCCCTTCAACTCATTGCACATCTCCGTATGCCTTAATCAGACTTTTGTATCATAGTCTCGACCCCTGTCAAAGCACCTCATGCTTCAGAAGGCAAACATTTATGCTTTAAGCTCTTTCTGATCGTCTTCTAGCAAGTCTTCCAATTAGTTGAGGCAGTCCCTAGCTATGGCTATAGGGCAATTACGAGGATCTAATATGCCTATTGCTGCCACACATTTATGGCATTGGTAGCATCTTGAAATGGGAGAAACTACAGTTCTCATCCTCGCTCTGGCAGGATATCTTGAAGATACTACCAGTACCAGACCTTGGGGCCTATCTTCAGCAAGTACTTGGCAGCGGGGAAGTTTTTCTCTTTTAGCAAGATGATTGGACTAGTCTTGGCACTTTGGAGAATGATGTAGTTAGACAGGTTTGGACTGGCTCATGAACTCCCACCTTCATCTCGGATTTTGAAATCCGATCAGCGGTTACAAGATTTTTTGGTACTGCTAGAAGATCTTGAAGATGTACACGATTTTACACAGGGAAGGGGCCACTTTGTCTGGGTGAATGGCAGGTTCTCGGTAAAAAAGGCTTATCATTTTTTTAACCGTTCTCAGTATGCGTGAGAGGAAGAACTCAAGCACGATTGCAAGATAATATGGAAAAGTAAGATTCCACTCAAATGAAGATTTTTGCTTGGATGGCTAGGCACAACTACATGTTCATGAAGGTTCAGGAACACAAGATGGTGCATACTGGAGACAGTGTGTGGGAGATGCGAAGCAGAAAACGAAAAGTTAGAACACATGCTTAGGGATGCAGAGCTTCAGCATGAGTCTGAGAGGGGTCTGACATTATGTGGCTGAGAAGCAAAAATAATGTATCTTTCTCGAGTTCGATCAGAACAGTTTACAACAGTTCCCAAGAGGATAATTCACCAGTGTTGGTGCTTCTATGGGCTATCTAGTGAGCAAGGAATGCCTTTATCTTTCGTGGTCAATGCCAATGTTGTAAAAGTCGCCCGACTGGCCTGACTAGTAGGTCCGACTAGTCTAGTCAGTGGGGTGGCCGACTGAGTACCGACTAATTCCGACTAGATACACTAATCGACCAATTTTTGCTTGGAGATACCATGTTTTTTTAATGTTTTACTTTTTTATAAGAAAACTTATTATAATATGCTTAATGTTTTATTTAAATTCAATTACTTCTTTTATTTTATTATAGTAGTATATAAATGTACAAAATCTATGTAAATATATTTTAAATAATCATAAAATTCAAAGCCGATTAAAGTCCGACTAAATCCGATTAGTCGCCCGACTATCGATTAATCCTTAGTCAATGACCCAACCGACCGAGTACCGACTGCCGACTTTTACAACCTTGGTCAATGCTTTTATGCGGAGAATGTGTTGAGTGTGTATTGGGTATATGGGGAACATGTTCTTCACTTGTACCCGTTTCCTTTTTTAGTTTTATAAAATTTCTGTGGTGGGTCCCAGCTTGGGATACCACCCTTTTCTCTCTCAAAAAAAAGTAATTCAAAGAGTGGTTCCCTAAGTAACCTGAGGTCAAGAGCAAGATGAGGACTATAATGACATGACTAAGTTAGTTACTCAATACGATGATTAGTTGAAGAAAGTTCGCAAAATCTGATAAAACACATATATTTTTAACCATACGTTTAGACCCTAAATAAAGATAGATATAAGGCTTGGACGAACACACGTGCATGCTCATGCGCATAGAGGGAGTGAAGGAGAGCAACATGAGGTAAAAGAAGTGACTTTAACCCAAAATAGGTTAATGGAACCCAACAAGAAACTTAAACAAAGATAAGAGGAATAAACAGATCAATGAATCCTTTATATGATAAATACAGTTTTTTAACCTGAGAGAAGTCGAAAAATGACATACATAAGCCAAGTCAAAGTAAGTGGGAATCTTAGACAAGTGACTGCAGTCCATTGTTGTCGTCAATTATAATATCCATGATACTGACAAAATAGCATTTAAAGTAAGAACCTGCTCGCAGTAGACACTTTTCTAAGATTTCTGGCTCATTTCAGTCTTTTCTTTGTGAGCATCCAAGTGGTGGCAACCAAAAACAGACTTTCAGCAAACTAATCTCGATGAGGGGAGGACACAAGTGGAGATAAATTACAAAACAAACACATATAGCTCAATAAGAAGCTTAATGTTAACTTATAATAAGTAAAGCTTTCCCTCATAGTCATCATAAATTTGTCTTTTAAATATCTGTGCACCTCTAATGCAATGTATTTTGATATGCTAAAAGAAAGATGAATGTACAAAAGGCATCCACATGAGGGGCCACTATGCACATCAGCACATATGGCATGTTTAATGGAGGATACAAAAGACGGGGACAACATGAAGCTAGCTCGAGCATGGAAGATAGGCCCTGAAACATTAGGGGTCGTGAATACATAAAATATAGACGTAATATAAGGAATGCTAGTTCAGTTTCGAAGGCAAAAGATGGGAGTTAGGTGAAGATTGTAATGCGTAGCATTCTGGAGAAAGATGCTTTAAAATACTTTGAAATATTTTTAGCACCAGTTTACTATTTAGGTTGATGTGCTACTTGAACTAGATTGATGACATAACTCCATGGCAAAAAGACGCCATTTTAAGACATTTTGAGCATGCTATGCAGGATGTTTTTGTAATTTCTGCAACTCAACCATGGCATTTCTCAGTGACTTTCGATCAAGAGAGATGAACAACTTTACCTTGAAGTGCAACAGCTTGGAAATAGCTACAGTTGCAGTATAACCCAACAAAACAAGCATTCTACCAGTTTCATTGCAAAATGCAGATTATATCATCTACGTCATTGCACATGATCATATACGAAAATTGCAAAGAAAATGAAACATTCTTAAGAATTTTAGAATTTATATAGAATAATAACCCTGCAATCAATTGTATCTAGTATTATGCTTTTATGCCATGTGTTGCTCTTTCTGTCTCGTAAAAACTTTAACGGAAAATAAAACACCAAGTAACCACCTGCATTGACACTTTGCTGCGCAAGCATTAACTCATTTTCAGAGAACCTCTACCACTCGGTGCTGTTACAGCATTCCTAACATCTTTTTACAAATCATATTTGTGGAACATGATTTCTTTCCTAAGATTTCATCATAGCTTAGCCGAATAACTTCACCACTTCAGAAAAAAAACCATCAAAGGCATCAATTAGACATAAGGAACTGACTATATGAAGCATATAATGCAACTTAATCACACAAACACTACAGAAAATTGGCGAATTTCATAGTTCGACGAACCTTTTTGACATAAACAGATTGAGATTATCCTGTTGATTACTGGGGAAGATCTCGAGCGCGAGCGAGATGGGCCTCCTCTGCTCGAAGCACCGATCCCTAAGATTCCTAACGATCTCGAGTTCAAGCGTTCTGTCATCTCGGTCGGGCACGAGCTCGGCCTCCCCCAAGTACACGATCCTGGCCCCGAGAAGCTTCTCCCACACCCTGTTCTTGTCCTTCCCCACAGCCAGCGGCTCCCCTATCGCCGTCGCGTCGTAAACCCTAGAACTGATCTCCACTCTCGCCTCCTCCTTCTTCTCCTCCTTTTTCTTCTCCTCTACGGGAACCGCAGGGGCAGCCGCATCGGTGGCCATATCCTCAGCCCATGCGGCAGCGGCGGAGGAGAGGAAGAAGCCAGCGCCGAAGGCGAGGGGCGGGAGGAGGAGGAGCTCCCGGCGTTTGATGGCGGGGCCATCGGGGTTGTGGGAGGCGGAGAGAGGAGAGAGGCGGCGTCGGCGAGGTTGAGGAGGCCGCGAAGAGAGGGTTCGCGGCGGAGTGAGGAGGCGGGAGGGGCGAAGACGGGGGGAGGCGGAGGACGCGGGGTTGAGCTCGGCGGTGCTTTGCACGTGGCAGACCATTTCGCGCGCGCCAATTCCTACACGATAATGGACCGATGAGATTTCTTTTCTAATTTATTAATCTACATTTGCAGCATGGGAGAAGAAGATCAATTATTATATATACCCTTGTTATTTATGATATAACAGTGATGGTACCAACAATGTGATTTGTTTTACTTTTAATATTTTAACCATATATCGTTCGGGATGGAAGCCTACATGATTAGCTATCTTGTCATGTATTCAAGTAGGATAACTTTTTTCCCGCAAAACAGCACGTCGCATGTAAGCACTTTTCCTGCATGTGGTTGTGAACGTTGATTTGTTACAAGGCTTTCGAAAAAAAATATTATTAGTCAATTTACATTGATCGAGTTAATATTATACTATATCTAGTACGTACAACATAGACAAACAAACAGATACCTGTCCTATTTGATTAAGGAAATACGTAGATATAAAATAATCGCCGTGCAATGTATTGAGGAACCGGTTAGAACGGCTCGAAAATAATAAATTAAAGTGTAATACACTAATCTGTAAAAAGAGGGGAGCCAAAATGGCAAGGATCTAGATGCAATTTTATCACGTTCGAACGGGACAACGTCGCGAAAGTGTGTCATTATCTATTGTTATTTCCTCCTTTCAAAAAAATCTATTGTTATTTTCCTTGAAATAATTGCTTTTTGTTGCGTAACCATGATTTTTTATTTTTTAATTATATTCATGCCCTTCTAATTTTGCCCAGCTTTTACGTCTCGATCTGTTTCATGTTTAAATAGTGGCTTCATAAAACATTTCAATTAACGCTTGTGCCCTGTGTGTCGTTAAGATCGATGGATTGATACGTCAAAAAATCCGTTATTGCACCAAAACATAATAAAATTTATGAATCAATCGCCAAAATACTATTTATTTATTGTCTTGTCTATGCTCTCTCGATGTTATCATCCGTATGTGCAGTAGCAAACTCTCTAACCCGCGGTAATAGCTCTCCCACATTGTTTTCTGCCATGAGATCAAATTAGGATGTTTTGAACTCCAACATTCCACAAAAACATTCTATTTCACTATCATATTTCCAATATTCTATATTTTACAAGATGTCCAAGTCCCATCTCGATGAATTTTCTCAACATTTCCAGATCGATCGAGAGAGGAGACGATAAATGAAGGGTATTGAGAATAAATATATTTTATTTAGTAGTTGATCATTTTCTCTATGCATGATCAGAAGTGTAAATAGAGATGTTTTTAAGGGCCATCACGTAATTGTAAAATGGATATCGGCATATTTATAAATGGGCATTTTGGAAGGGTTTGAGTACATTTTTCACTTTTATTTTTTTTAGATTTTTACACTCACCACCTTCTATACTTTCAATATTATATATATGGCCTTACATGATCATGAATTATATTCAGACATTGAATAGTGCTTACCTCAGAAATTTTTATACCTATAACTCTATGGCCTGTTTGGTTGGAGAATATGCCATGAGATTATTCTCCATTATTTCATCTTATTTCACTGTTATTCATATCTTTATCCCACCTTACTACCTTTATATCACCTTATTTTCCTTATTCATATCCTCAAGTCGAACAAAGAATAGACCCTTATTCTCCTTATTTCCCATCTTTATTCATGTTTATTCCCGAACTGAACGCATCCTATATATTTTTGCAAGAAGTATTATGGGCGTGAGTTGAGCAACTATGCAAAGTTCCGAGTTCATGATTACGAATGATTATGTATGTATGCAGGGTTATGTGTGCAAATCTCTTTTCTTTTTGTATGAAGGGGAGGAGCTGAGACCAATCGTTTTTCGCAATTTATCCATCGGCGGATGACTTGGACTGCGTTATCGAGGCCCAGGTGGACCCCACGTGGCAGGAAAGCACTACCACACATCCCGAGACCATGACGTGGCACGATAAGGTTTCAGGGAACCTTTGCCCGATATTTACTGGTGGTGGAGATACGAAAACGAAATTGGATATTTATCTCCAATGCCGTCCGTCCGATCATGATCTGATATCCAGAAACATCGCCCCGTCTAATTTGTATTCAAAGAAAAGGTGACGTCACCTGCTAATATAAATACGAGGGAATGTTGGTCGTTTTTTCGGAACCGGATCCTCTCTCATTACAGCAGGTGTGCTGTAATAGTTTTGTATTTTTTTTCAATCTCATTCCAAAATCCATTCTTCGTGATGTTTTTTTATATGTCCTCAAAATTTTGCTAATGTAATTTAGTTTTTCATTTTAATGGTTAAATATCCGGTCAATATTTAAGCAACTTTAATTTTATCAAAAAAAATAATTTCTATTAAGGTAAAACATCGAACGACATTAGATTTGAATGAAATTTTAAGAATATGTAGAATATCAATCGAAGATTCAATATATAAGTAGATTTTGGAATGAGATTTGCAACATAAAAAACATCTCAGCACACATCTGTTACAACTCTCACTGCAGTAGAGGATCTATTTCCCGTTTTTTATCTCCTCAATGGAAAAGTCAAAATGTTCTATTGTAATCATCATGCAGTAGCTTATTAACGTTCCATAAAAATGTTCTTTCACCCGTATTTTTCATATCATTTAGACCAAAGAATACAACTTTAAAATAAAACCCAAGATAAATCGCAGTTGGGTCTCCCAATATGTGATTAGCTTAGCCGCTTCGCTCTTGTACCTTATCGTTTGTTTAGTGTTAGGGTAGGTTTTATCTGTTGCACTTTAACATAGTGCAGTTTCGCATTTGTATTGCGAACTGTACAAAATTTCTTCTTTTACGTGTCTGTCTCAACAGCTAAAATCAGTTGATCACACGATTCACATTGCTGATTAAGCGACGAGGGAGCAAAAACTAATAAAAATATTCACTAATAGACCTTTTTTTGTAAAATTGAACCTTTTGTAATCCTCGTGTGCTTCCTCTGTTAGCATTCCTTCCCTCTTGTTGCTCTTCCCATGAGCATCTTTGCCATGAACTGCATGGACACACATGTTTTGATGCCATATTCCATGGCATTGGGCAGGAGGCAGATAATGGATGGATATGTAAGGAGTGGCTACTTTGAGGTCATGCAATAGTGGAGGCTATTTTGCGAGAGTAACAATCAATAAGATTGGTACTAGCCTCAGATAATCCGAGTCTGAAGAGTAGGGGAAGCAAGGATAGAACACCCACAAAGCACTCAACCTTGTACTGAGAGTCTGAGAGTAGGTTGATGCCATAGGAGAGCTTGGCTCTCAACTTGCAGAGTGATAGATGAGGGGTCTAGAAATCCACAATCCTCTCAAGGACATAGCTTGAACTCTTGGATCATTTGCACTGGTGTTACCCCCACAAAATTTGGATTAACCTTCCCCACCCCCACCTCGACCTCTTAAGGAGGGTTTTCCCCGAGATTCTCTCAAAATACCTCTTTTCCAACTCGTGGACCCACCATCTTTTTTTCTTATAATATGGGGTCCATCTAAAATCAGACTCTCCGTCTCTCATTTAATACATCAAATCATTCATTTATCTTCCATCCATTATAATAAAAAATATATAATATACCACCTTTTATATAAAAATTATAAAATAATCGCCTTCTAATCATTTTTTCAAATTTTAATATAATCACATCACAACAAATCCTATTAACAGTAAAATCCTCTATCCAAATACCGGAAAAATAAAAATTGGTTATCCACCCCCACTTTTTAGGTGGATTACCCTCTACTTGAAAACATTCATACCAAATGCACAAGCATGCTTTATCTCCATTCAATTACTGCTAGTTTTTACACGCTTGACCCAACATGTTGAATTGGGGGTTATTTGTATCCATATATGATATAATGGGAATTTGTGTGGAAGCCACCTCCATAAGTGATGTCATGATTCCCCTATGTAGCCCATTGTTGCTTTTGACCAAATCTCATTCTTGTATTGCATGCCCTCCTTTCATTCCTTCTGAGGCTTTCACATAGTATAACCCAGTAAGAAAGCATGCTTTATCGGTATTTGAATAAAAAAATGTATTAAGTCTTCTCTCACTGTAAGTAGGGTTGAGTACATGAATTCTTGCTCAAATCCATGTTGAAAGATTCGACTATTTTTTACATTGGTCATCGACTATCTAACGCAACCCCTACAAGAGTGGGATTTGAACCATGGTCTTTTGTGTGGTAGAGACAATGTACTACCACTAGACTGTTAAGTGGGTACTAATCGGTATCCGAATCTATAAATTATTGTTAATAGTTGTTTATAGCAAAAGTCGGGTTTTCAGGAATATTATCCACAATCTCTTGGACTAGTTTCGAGGAATGAAGATTAGGGGTTGCGGAAGCCACCTCCATAAAATGCACTACCTTTGCAACATATTCACTAGGATCATGCTTTATAGAAAAAGCAGGGGGGGCTTCTTTTTCATTATCCGAATCTATGGAAATTATCGGTTATGAAACTCTGCTAAAAGTCGATTTTCTAGGAATATTATCCACAATCTCCTGTACGACAATGAGAGGGTCATTGATAGGCCGTCAGAAGTGACCGAGGCGGCTTTGAATCACTGCCATTCTTTGATTGGTCCAGAGATGTTGCACCCTTTTAAGGATGCACCTCCGCCTCCGAAGCGCGTGTTCTCAGACCTTGCGAGATCGTGGCTGGTCAGGCCTTTCAGTGAGGGCAAAATATGGAGGGCGTTGTGCTCTATATCCTCCTCCAAGACTCCTGTGCCTGATGGATTCAATGTAGGTTTCGTTAAGCAGCGTTGGGCAATGATCAAGGGTGACGTATGCTTGGTTCTGGAGTTTCTCCATCGGGGTGGGGACATGGTCAGGCAGGTGAACCACACTTTCTTGACCTTGGTTCTCAAGGTCCCATCTCCCAAAGGGTTGGATGACTTTTGGCCAATTTCGTGCTGCAACGTAACATATAAAATCTTCATGAAGATGATGGCAACCTGTCTTAAGGTGGCTCTCCCTCACATGATCTCCCTGAACCGGTTGGCCTTTATCAAGTATTGATCCATTGGTGACAACATACAGCTTGCTCAAGAGCTCTGGTGGGAGTTTAAGAAGCGGTCGAGCTACAACAAGGCTTGCGCGAATATTGACTTATCAAAGGCCTTTGACTCTATTGAACATTCCTTCATCCTAGGGGTGTTGAGACTTATGGGGTTTTGCAACACCTAGATCAAGTGGGAACATTTTCTTTCATTTTTATTTATTCATATTTTTGTATAGATTCTGTGATATTGTATTCTATCTAAAATTTAAAATCATAAAATCGTAAAAAATAAAAAATAAACAAAACAAAAGATCAAGGTTATACGTATTTTATACCAGAAAGACCCTTGTATATTTTCTAAAATGTATATACATTACCAGTGAAATAAATTGATAAAGCACGTTAGCGCCTACATACATGTATATTAACAGTAACATATAATACATGTTCATTATATACAATTAAAGCAAAACAAAAACAAAATATCATCAAACACTTGTATACGATACCAATCTTTGGGCATCAAAATAACCCATAATCTAAAGTAGGTAAAACTTCAAGTTGGATGATTATATAAAAATAAAATACGTAAAATTTCAAACATTTTGTTATTTTGAACCTTTTTCTAAAATCGACTATTTTTCATTTTTTATTTCAGAAGATATTGAAATTCTAAAAAGTCAATGTATGTTTAGCAATATATGTTGCAACCTTCAATCTAAAAAAGTCAAGATTTATTTACCTATGGAAATTGAGTTCATCTCACTTAGCTCGGATGTCTCTCTCAGTTGAGGTAACCTAGAAGTCTAATCACGGATAAGAAACACGAGGATTAAAATGAGAATGCGTTGTCAAGCTAATCAACTACTTCACGTAAACAGATCATTGGAAGACTATTAGAAGGAGGGAAGCTTGCCAAAATCTGTTGCGACGTCATTAAAACATTCAACTTGCTTTTCAACCACGTCCGAACGCGATTCGTGCTCGTGATTTTACAGCTTTTTGTATGAGAAACGGAGGGGCGAGGGAGCTAGGATTGTACTGATATCCCTGTTGATTTTTATTATTCCCTTTTAATTTAATGAATAGCTTAGTTAGTGATTTGATTATTATTTTTTTGGAAAAAAAATACACAGGGGTGCTTCTCCCTTCTCCAATAGATGAGACTCCGATGTCTCCTCCAACTTGAAGGAGAAGGAGAAAGAAACTGAAGGGAAATTGTGGCACCTGAAGCAGCTGTGCTTGACGCAGCTTTTTGACAGACTGATGAGATTGTTTTGTCTCTTCTCGGTTCCCAGCCACCGGAGTTACCTTGTCCTGATCAATGACCCTCCATTGCTCACTACGTGGAAAAGGTTAACAGAAAATGGAACTGCATCAACCGATTCAAAGGATTCATGAAAAACAGAACTAGATCAACCG
This sequence comes from Ottelia alismoides, assembly GCA_037367405.1. Taxonomy (NCBI): domain Eukaryota; kingdom Viridiplantae; phylum Streptophyta; class Magnoliopsida; order Alismatales; family Hydrocharitaceae; genus Ottelia; species Ottelia alismoides. The sequence goes on from JAZKJV010000607.1 coordinate 267,578, forward strand.
ATTCATCAAACTGCCACACCAGCATAGGACAACCGCGCGGAGATCAACCGGAGTGGCATTGCCAATACATCTTCAACAAACTTCAAGTTTGATGATCACATGGTTGGCTTTGTAGTGCGGAATCAGGAATTTCATGAAGGGCCGAGTATACAACTATTATGTATGCTCAAAAATAGAAAAATCTACGTATTTTTTAACAATATTTTTAAATAGAATTAATATTTTTAAAATGAACCTCTTTCAATCTTGATAAACGTAGAAATTAAATCTATTATTAATGTTAGAATTTCAAATAGATTGGCATCTTCCGTGGCTATTTTAAAATTGGATAAATATATTAATTTAAGCCTCTCTATATCCATCCTAGAAAGATTAAATTATCAAGTGAAATTTTGAAACAAAAAAGTTCATGGTTAAAAGGAAACAATAAATTTTATTTTATTTATAAAGAGTAATAAAAATAACGGGAGAGATAAATAGAATCGAATACAATTTTATATCAAATTATTTTAATACTTTGGAAGTGATTGGATAAATCATATAAAAGAAAGTAAAATTGATGGAGATAAGATCTCAACCCTGGTCTCCAAAATAATAACCTTACCACTCAACCACTTGATCATTTAATGATTGCATAATACCTCTATAACAACATTAATTATAATACAGTTAAGGAGAGGCCATATTAAAGACTTAATACATTATATAAGTGACGTATAATAATCATGGGGGGCCATGGCCCCTCCATGATGTATACTAATTCTGCCCCTGCTTTGTACGATACCTTGATGAAATCGCCACCGAGCACAACAAGTAACACGAAGATTTTTACTGCCCAAGAATTGGGTATACAGCGTGAGAGATATCAATGCGCCTCTCAGTATTGCCTTACAATGGACGAGGGATTATGCACCTGTAATCTTCTCCGGTGAGGAGCTCCAGCTCAGTGAGTTTACAAGTTCTCTTTGTTTAACGTAAAAGTATGGTGCTTGTTCTTGGATGCAGAACTGGTCCCTCTAATGGCAGGGTTTCCCCTTTATATGATACGTTATACTTAGTTTTTGCATAGTTTGTGCCAGAACAATAGAGGATCTGCTCCCCCGGCCATTGGAGTGTTTAATCACGGTTACAGTGTAACATGGGTAGCTATGTTTTCAGAATTCCCTTTCGTGTGCCATGTTCCCCCTCTCCATCAGCATCTCAATGTTTATATGAAGATGTAGATCAATAACAGACTCGCATTCTATGGGGAACCTGACGAGCCCGAAAATGCCGCGTTAAGAAGTTGTTTTTAATCTTCGTGTGTGAAAATGATGAAAGTCGTTCGTTGTAGGCGGCAATCGGAAACAGTCAAGAAATAACCACAAATTTTTAATCAATTTCAATCAAGTGGTTTTATGTTTATTTTACTTGGGCAAGTCCCAAGGTAGATCACAAGGAGGCAAAGGAACAACCTAGAGTTGTGCTTATCCAATTTTTAGTTCGGTTTTCAAGGTGATCTTTTTTTTGGAATTTTCAATGCAAATAAGGGATGCAAGATGCAAATTCAGCCTATTCAAGGGACTAAAATATAAACTTCGATCAAACAATGGCCGAAAAATACGAAACTTGACCTAGATGATAATTATGACAAAATTAGTGCACTGTAATTTTTTTGGAATTTTCTGATGCGATATGATTTGTTTATGAATTTTTAAATGCAAACAGAATGATTTTCAATATTTAATTATAATAAATATTAAACCTACTTATTTTTTAGAAATAAAATTATCTAAGATCTATCACTAGGTGACAAATCTCAGAAAAATCCTAAATCTCGAAAATGTGGGGTCTAATACCTATTAAAAATTAAACAACGAAATATGCAAAATGATTTTTACAGAGCAAGTTATGCATGCAAAAGCAAAGATTTTTGGGCACAATGTTAACCACAATAATCTCTACAATATGTGATTTTTCGGAGATTTTTAGAGCAACGGTTAATCAGATATAAAATGAAGAGCATAAAATGGGTAAAGTTTGCAATTTTCCACAAAATCTTTATTTATTAATTAACCGTCAATCAAAAAAATAGCCACAGTATGTCAAAATGTAGAGAATTATATGAGGAACATCATGCGATTTTTTAATAAATAAAATGATGTCTAGAAGAGGTTCAAAACTTAAGGGGAATACATGGGTATGACTGCAAATATAAATAAATAAATAAAATGCAGCGGGGGGCCTAAGTGCAATTACCTAGATACTGGGGGCGATAGTGCAAATTACCCAGAGGGGCACGTGCGTGGCACGTGCCCTCTAGAGGTGGACTAATCTGTGAATCGATCGACCTCCGGGGGCCTCACTGCAATTTCACCTCAGTTACGTGCAAGGCACGTGACCTGGGTGACGTACGGCTGACGTGGGCGTTCCCTCCCGCACGTGCGCCTCCCGTGGGAGGGCCTCGGGTCGGCCCCCGGCGGTTGGTGGTCCGGCCTTGCTCCCTCTGGTTGGCGGTGAAGAACGGCGGAGCGGCTGAGGCGGGGGTCGCGGAGTTGACATAGCGAAGGTTGAAGCGGTGGAGTTGAGGCGGGTCAGGCGGTGGCGCTGGAGTGCTGGCGGAGGAGCTCCAGGCGGTTGACGAAGTGGGTTGTCGGAGAAGACGAAGATGCGGCGGAGCTGGAGGTCGATGAAGATGAAGGAATCGTTGTCGAGGCGGAGTGTAGCCGGAGGCGAAGCAGCTGGTCGGTGAAGGCGATGAAGCGTTGTCGATGGTAGTCGTCGTTCGGTGGTGTTGAAGGCGGAGGAGCTCCAGGCAGTAGGCGGCGAAGCTCGAAGGTTGATGGCGGTGGTCGTCGGCTTGGCGGAGCAGACGAAGATAGGAATTGCTGGGGGTGGCGTAGTCGAAGGAAGTTGGTGAAGCGGAGATATCGAAGACGTTGGCTCGACGCCAAGGCGGAGCTGGAGCGCGCGCGGAGGCGCGGCGACGACCGGAGAAGTCGGATCGCGCCGGAGGAGGCGTTTCATGGTGCTGTCACCACCGCGAGGGCCACCTGCATGCAATCGGCGGATCAGGAGGCCGGTGGCGTCGGGTCTCTTAAATAGGATGAGAGCGGGGGTGGTTTGGGGAGGTTGTTGGCGCGCGAGATTAGTGGGAAGGCGGAGATCTCGGGGCGGCCATTGCGAGATGGGAGGAGCGGCGGCGGCGGTTGCGAAGATTGGGGACGGGCGGTCAAAGGGGGCGCAGGGAAGAAGATGGGTCTCCGGCCGTTCGATCGGCCGAGATCGGACGGTCGGGAACGTGCCACGTGGCGGTCAATGGGAAAGAGGCGGGGCACGTGCGGAGCACGTGCTTGGAAGGCACGTGCGACGCACATGCGGGCGTATATATTTTTTTATTTTTTTATTTTTTATTTTTTAATTAATTTTTTTTATAAAAACTAATATTAAAAACGTCCAAAAATCACTGACACGTGGCGGCCTCTGAGGCTGCCACGTGTCAGCACCAGAAAATTCGAGAATAAATACCTTTGTAAAATTGATAAAAATAGCAAATGACCTCGGATCGAAAAAGTTCCTTCATGAAAAATGCTCATCTCGATGAGATCTACAACTTTCTTGAAGACATCAAAGCCAAATTCGGCCAAATGTAAAAAGTGAATTTTTGGGGTATCCCATGTACATAGAATACCTTGATTTTTGGGTTTTGTAATTTTTTTGTCATTTTTAATTTATTCTTGTGAGTGATATGTACACAATGGAGGTGGTTTTATATAATTCGGAGTTAGCATGGAGGAGTTAAAATGGGGGAAGTTAGGCTATTTACAGGTCATTTTTGGCTTGGATTTTTGGCTTCTTATTTGTGCAGAAATTACGGATAAAATGCCATTTTTGTGAAAACATGCATGAATGCTAATTATGCAGAATAGATGCAGAAATGATGTTGATTTTGAGGGATCTGAGCTTAATAAATGAGATTTAGAGTGATGAATTCGAGATTCATCAGAACCCTAACCTAAACAATTAATGTACTTCATTCTTATACCATACCCAGCTAAGGTAGAGGAGTACATCGTGACGGTCATTAATGGGCAGTTCCTTCTCCTTTAAAGAAGGTTTGAAGTTCATTCTATGAAATGGAATGGAAAAGGGTGGGAAGAATGAGCTTTTCGCTTTGTTAAACAAAGTGTTATGTCATTCCAATATCTCTCTCATAACCAATTTCATCTCCCCAAGGATGTGTCCTCTCAAACTCACGATCTAAGGATACAATGATGCTACTACCTTGGGTAGATGATGATTCAATAATGTGTTACAATAATAAACCTAGACAAAGCAAGAATCGACCTTAAATCACATGCATTTGGCTGCATTAAGATGTTAATGCATGTGCATAAATAAGGTTATAAATGACATTTAAGTAGCATGACGAATGAACATGACAAATCAATGGTAAGACAACATGCGAGGAAGCCCATGAACCATAAAAAGTCCCTAGAACATGGTTAGTTAAGCCAACCCCGCACCCCTTATGCCCAATCATAGTGAACCCCTATAAAATTACAACCCTAAAAGTTAGGTTGTTGATGAATCCCTGATTCACTACGAAAATAACATTAAATTAAGTAGAAACTAACCATAACTCGCTTGCATCTAGTTTCATGTGTACCTTCATGCACAGACGATTCATTTAGAGACATATTTGCAATTTAAGACTCATAAATGATAACATATAACTCAAATCTAAATTACTAACTAGAAATCTCCCTCTCACCTTTTTCATAAAATTTCAAAAATTATAGAAGGTGGATCCCTTTCCAAACCTAAATGATGGTTCTAGTTGGAATTGATCTTCATCTTCGACAACCAAGCAGACGTTTACTCTATTACCTTAAACCTTAATTTTAACCATAACCCTTGAATAAATCAGATTCAACCTTTAAAAACCTAAGCCACTAGGTTAGATTCTGAAGTTCTATTCTAAACCTCAGGACGTAAATCCTTGATTAAGGCTCAACCCTCCCCCCCCACCCCATCAAAAATCAAGACAAAAGCTACAAACCCTATACTTAGATTTAGAGCTAGCCAAAGTTATAAAATATGGTTGAAACCAACTAAATTTGGGTTATGGACTGTTAATTCAATGGCAGGATCTCCCACTTCTACCTCCAGCAAGATTATTACAACAACTAAAGCACTTATTATGCCATCGAATTTCTCTCCTTTTATCCTTCTCTCTCCAAGCTTGTTATGGCCAGCAACAATGTCTTTTTTTATGCCCAATATATATTGATGCATGTCATCTCATTACCCTTCTCAACTATATATATAGGAGTGATCCTATGAGAGCAAAAAGTTGTGAGAGCATGAGAGGGGTGATTCTGAACCACATGATTCACCCAGGAGAGAGAAGATCAAGAGAGAGAAAAACATAATCATGTGGTCCAGAATCATTCCTCTCATTCTCTCACAACTTTTTGCTCTCATAGGATCACTATGAGTGATCATATGAGAGCCAAAACCTGTGAGAGCATGAGAGCAGTGAATCAAGACCACTAGATTCAACCAGGAGAGAGAAAATAGAATATAATGATCCAGCATCACTGCTCTCATGCTCTCACAGGATATATATATATATATATATATATATATATATATATGAGAAACTTTTAATAAGGTGAGAGTTTCCTAAAAGCACGGAAAGCCAACCACCTCATCCGCTCATAATTAATCCGACGGTTATAATTAATGACATGTTATCTTAATTTATTTATGTTGAAAAATCTACTTTAGTCAATTTATCATATTCGAAAAATAGAATGTGACAATCCCACATTCGGTTTTTTTCTGTTCGTTAAGAGAACTCTTGTTAGAGTTTTCTCCTCCCACAACAAACAGTGGCGACATGAGTTCCAGACGGTGGTTCTCATCAGCATATTCAGCAAAAGGACAACGGACCTCACCCTAGGCGAGCTACGGTAGCTGTGATCCTTGTGGAGGCGATAAGTCTTGCATGGCATCGACAAGTGTAACAACGTCAATGTAGAGGCAGCAACATTGATGAACTGCATTCCACACCTTTTAATAATATTAAATTATTGTAGTATAGGAGGTCAAAAATAATGCAACAAAACCATCATTTTGAATAGGTGGAAAATTTAACTTGGTAAATATATCAAGGTAGAACTCAGGAATGGTGTTTCTTTAGTTGGATTGTTCAAATTAATCTTGGTAGTCAATTATTTGTAATAATAATTTCTATGTTAGAAAATTATACATAAAGACAGAGTGAAAACTGAACAAATAAATAAAATAGATAAAGGGAGATAGATAAAACGGATACGTGAGTTATAGATTTAATCCTCAATAAAATCATCTAAAATCATTGAATGCATCACAAATCTCAAGAAAGATGTAATGATGATTTATCAATTATCACTCTCATGTTGCGAAATAAGGAAAATCAACGAATTTAATCCTACAAAATTAGTAAATATTAAGCATCAACATTCATTCCTCCATTTTCCTACAATAGTTAATTCCTCGAAGAAAAAATTTAAATCATAAATGCCCAGGGAATTAGTATTGTAATCTCCTTAATAAATATTTTTAATTATAAAATGATCAAGGATTAAATCGAAGTCCTTTCTATTATGTCCGTATGAGAGATTAAATTCCTCAAAATGTAATTGGTAAATACATGTCAAAATAGACCTGCATATGTTAACGGCATCCTCAATTAATAATTGGCATTGAAGAGCTTCTAATATGTTCACAAATGATTAGAATGATAGAACATGGAACGTGTTTCAGTTGACATAAAATATGCAAAATTTGGATAACAGATGAGAAAGTTATGAGAAAAATAAGTTCCATGAATTAAAATGCAATAAAAATATAAAGTTTTATATCAAATTGGTTCGATTAGGGTTTCAAGCATACTCGAGAACATAGAAACATCCTCACAGATCAACTTGACATGAAGTATCCTTGACAAATCTATAAGTCACTACGAAAGGGTGGAGCTGCAGCACGACGGAGGAGTCCTGGATCGCACATGGGATTGGGCTGTTATTGCTCGATACAGGGTTGAGACAAGTCATGTCGGAGCTTTTGGAGCTCAGTCCTATCTCCCTAGAATGGTGGATATATAAAGGTGAAGGTGGTGAGAGATGGAGTTTTATAGGAAGAGATGGAGATGGTGGAACTTAGGGTTTCACATGGCTGCCTTGATGGTTGCATTCAAGGGGTTTGATGGCTGGAGGTTATGTGAGGAATAGGAATGAAAGGGGCTTCGGTTGATGGGAATCTGACATGGAGGGAGATCATGGAATGACTGGAGTAATTGGGAGAAGTGTGCTTCCTCAAACACATAACGATGGAGTGAGAGGGCATTCGAGTAGATGAAGTTCCAGACATCGTTGGATCGAGCGACATTGAGCGACTCATATGGGGCCACGTAGCATCGCGTGTGGTGCACGTGAGGTGGATAAGGTTCGACATGATTAACTTCAGTCGTTGGACTAGATTTGATCAAAAAACTACTGGATCAAGGTCTCATGTTTGACCAGGGATAAGGTGGGTGAATGGGCATCGACAGCATGTCAAGGGAGGTTGACCGATAACATTGACCAAGATAAAAAGATAAGAAAAAATACAAATAAAATAAAAGGAAATTCAAATCAAAAAGTGGTTGTTGGACTTCATGAGACCTACAACTTTCATGGACACGAAAGCAAAATCAACTATATGTACAAAAATATTTTTATATTAGGATTAATTACCAATTAATACCATGTAGTTTATGATGTGTTTTTTTTTGTATTTTTATTCAGATTTAATTATATAATAATATATATAATATACAACATTAATGTAATTTTTATGGACTTTTGCAGGTTAAGAAAGATGTGAAATAAATATATCAGAGATAATATATGTACAATATTTACAAAGTTAGATATTTTTTCTTTTGATTTTATGATTTTATGAAATTCATTTCTTTATGATGTGATAGTAAATGAACTAAATAATATAAATAAAAAATAATTAAGTCAAAATAGTTAGTTTTGTTACATAAAATGGTAAGCATACATTTAGTGATTTTCAAGGTTTATTTATTCAAAGTTTTTTACCCCACTTTCTGCACAAATATTAAAGTTAATTATTCAATTTAGGGAACTTTATTTAGTGAATTGACATGAGGATTTTGTCAAGATCTTTGTACTGAGTAGATGTATCATGGATTCATCACGTGACAACGACAAAGGTGGTGGCAGAATACGATGACGGTAGAGGATCACCACGACTGTCATCCTTCCTCCCATGGATATTTGGATGGAGGAGGAAGTGGTGGAGGAGCATGAGTGCGGCCAAATCTTGTTTAGTGGCGGACACCATGACAAGCCATGCGTAAAGGAGCACATCGAAGGGGTGCGAAGAGGGTAGGTCTTTGTCGAGGGCATAAGGAGTCCCCTGAGGTGGCCGACGGCCTAGCGACAGGGCATGGTAAAGTACAAAAACATGTCGTTGGCCCCTCACCCTCTCCTTAATCATCCTAACTCTAATTTACAAATTAATTCATTAATTTTACATGTCGATTGACTATTTTTACAATCAATTCATTGATTTTACATAACAACTCATTGATTTCACAATTTGGTCATTGATTTTACAATTGTTTCACTGATTCAACAAATCAAAAATCATTTCATAAATTGATTCACTGATTTACAAATCTCTTCATTAATTTGACATATCGATCTGCTAATTTACAAATCAATTCACTAAATTTACAAATTGGTATATTGATTTTAGAAATCAATTTATATAGAAAAACATATGATCCTTATATAGAAATTGATGGGAGACGGGCAACAAGCTACGCCACCAATCCCTTTTGGATGACAAATCAATTTATTGATTTTTACAACAATTATTTGATTCTAAAAGTTGATTCAATTTTATATTGCATATATTACAAATTATCATTTTTTAGATGAACTTCATACTAATATTTCAAAATAATTACAAACTTTACGTCATTACTGATAATTACAATATGGGATTCGTAAAAGAAGTTTGAGATCCATATAATAAACAATCAAAGATTTATAAAATAATACGAAAATTTGTAAAAAAAACAACACGAGATTCGTGCCCTCCACTGCCCTTAACCCCTCCTCTGTCCTTCGCCTCCATTGTGTTGTCTTGGAAGATTGTGTCTCCTCCTCCATGTTGTCAACCTTCCCCTCATTCGCCCTTCCCCTCCACATCCCTTTCTCTGTCCACATCCCTCCTTCATGCCCCTTCGTTGAGGTGCCGCTTGAAGCCTACAATCACCACATGCCATCTTGAAGCCTCCACTCCCGTCACACATAACCTCGATATCTAGGTTTTTAGGTTGCTCGGTCTAGATCTCCATGTCGCTACTACCGAGAAAGAAGACAATTCATGTCATATAGTTATCTCATTCTATATTTAGAATGTAACAAATGACCAAAATGCGTATGCAATCATTAAAATAATATAATTAACACGACACTAATTACAATCATGTGATTCAAAATAGAATGGTGAGATGGATGGCTCACGATGAAGATGGTGAACCAAATCTCATTTGAAGATCTAAAAGGATGGTGCCGATGAATAGCTTGAGGATGTTGGACCTCTTATTGGCCAGGTCTATGATTTCGATGATGGTGAGGAGCTTGATGTCTTCTTACATTATATTGAGGTGGTCTACAACATTGTGAAGAGTCTCGATGTGATTGTTTTAGAGGTGTGTGTCATGTATTCACGTCCATCTTGTAGTAATGGAGAAGACATGAATGCATGAGATAGATGGTCTATTTGCTCGTTGGAATACAAGATTAGGTGTTGGAGTTACATTGAGTCTGATGAAAGAAAGAATGTATACATCTGAGGAGGTAGGGTTCTATCGAGGTGCGGACGCTGAGAAGAAATGGGACATGATGATTATGTTAGGATTATAATTTATAAGCACACAACTAGTGATACGATGGAATGAAATTTCCAATGTATCATATTTTGAATGTGACTAACATCATGAAACAACTGGAGTAGGTTGGGTGAACTCGAGTTCTCCACGGATTCGAGCTAGGCCTAACCAGAAATCCACATTAGGAGAAAAAAATGAAAGCCTGGTTCCAGCTCATATGTACATGGGTCTGGACGAGGCACGAGCTATGATGGGTCGGATCCGGACCGGCCCAATGCTTCACCCTTAAACTAGACAGGCTGAAAGGAAGTTTCTTCATGAGCCATAAATAAATGTACTTACATAGGGCCATATGTTAATGGTAGTTGCGGGAGGAGGACCAGACCTGCAATAGTTCCCAACATGTTTCAATTGCACCGCTACAGTCACGAGCGGTGACAGAAGTCACAGGGCTCACCGCTCCCCTCACTCCCACTTCGCCCCTCTACTTTATAGCCACTCTCCTCCCTCCACCACCTTTCCCATTCCCTCCACCTCTCCTTCCACCACCACCACCCTCCTCCTCCCCTCCCCCTCCCAATGGAGCAGCAGCAGAACCCAACAAAGCAAGCCCCCAAGAAGGGCCTCGTCACCTCCCTCAAGAACGCCCTCCACCGTTCCCACTCCTTCAAGGAGGATTCCTACCTCGTCCCCGATCTCAAACCCTCTGAGCAGAAGGCCCTCCAAGACCTCAAGCACCTCCTCTCCTCCCCCAATAACACCAACGAAAACCCCCCTCCACCCCTCTCCATGTGGGGCATCCCCCTCCCTTCCGAGGACGAGAGGTCCGACGTCGTCCTCCTCAAGTTCCTGCGCGCCCGTGACTTCAACGTGGCGCAGGCCCACTCCATGCTCCTCCGCTGCTCCGACTGGCGCAAGGACTTTAAGGCCGACGCCGTGCTCGATGAGGACCTCGGCCTGAAGGAGCTCGAAGGCGTCGTGGCCTACATGCATGGCTGCGACCGTGACGGCCATCCCGTCTGCTACAACGCCTACGGGGTGTTCAAGGACAAACAGATGTACGACAGGGTTCTCGGCGACGACGACAAGCTCAAACGGTTCCTCAGGTGGAGGGTGCAGGTCATGGAGCGGGGCGTCAGCCTCCTCCAGTTCAAGACCGGCGGTGTAAACTCCATCATACAGGTCACCGACCTCAAAGACATGCCCAAGAGGGAGCTCAGGGTCGCGTCCAACCAGATCCTGTCGCTGTTCCAGGACAACTATCCCGAGCTCGTGGCGCGGAAGGTACCAACAAACTCCAATTTTTTTAATGCTGGTCGTATCCCTCAACTACACGATCACATGCATCGATTCTGCAGGTGTTCATCAACGTGCCGTGGTATTTCAGCACCCTCTACTCCATGTTCAGTCCCTTTCTTACGCAGAGGACAAAGAGCAAGTTCGTGATCGCCGGGGAAGGGAACGTGGCGGAGACGCTCTACAAGTAAATCTTAATTAAGACCCACATCCTTTTCCCCTGTTCTTATCGTTAATGCTGCCCTTGTCTTGCGTATACGAACCTTTTGTTGTTGTGAATCTTGTGATACGGGGTGGTTCCATAGATCCCGATGCTCTAGACCTCACCATATTGGGTCAATCGATTTCCATTTCGGGATTGTTTTCCTAGATATGTGTGTGTTTAGATATGTGTATGTTTGGGTGGAATTTAATTTCACACAGCACGAAGCACACCCCGAGCTCTCGAACACTCTGTTCGATTGCAGAGGAGGGTCAGGGACCATTCATTCATTTCCCTCTCATTTATTGCAATCTCATGACTTATCACGGCATTTGCAGATACTACACGTAAATGTATGGTATTGGTGGTGACCCACATGTTAATTACTCTCGAATGTGTTTGCGATTCAACTGCCTTTTGGGTTACAGTTGAATCCATAGCTAATGAGTCCAAATTTGCAGGTTTATAAGGCCAGAATATGTTCCTGTTCAATACGGCGGTTTGAGCAGACCTGGGGACCTTCAGAATGGACCACCGAAGCCCGCGTCGGAGTTTGCTCTCAAGGGTGGAGAGAAGGTTAACTTGGAGATAGACGGCATAGAGGTGCTTTGATTTATAAAAAGGAAATCCCATAAAGAGATGCATGCTTCTGATCTGTTATGAGTATTGCCTGCTCCATAACTATGCTAATTATGATGCTACGTGCAGGGTGGTGCAACCATAACATGGGACATAGTGGTGGGAGGGTGGGAGGTGGACTACAGCGCGGAGTACATCCCCAGCGAAGAAGGAAGCTACACCATATCCATCGAGAAGCCGAGGAGGATCCTCCCCACAGACGAACCAGTCCACAACTCCTTCACCTCGAGAGAGCCGGGGAAGATGGTGCTCTCCATCGACAACACTGCCTCAAGGAAGAGGAAGGTCGCTGCTTATAAATACTTTGTCCGCAAGCCTTCATCCTCCATTTGAAACAAAATCAACCAACAAAACCATCCATGTTTATGTTATTATTGTTAGTAGTTACTAGTTACTAGTACTACCATTAGTTGCTAGTTTCGTGGTCTTTGTTCTTCACCTCAGCCTAATTATGATGATATCAAATCAAATCCAAGGTTGGTTCTTTGATTGTACGGTGATGGATCCTTTTACCTCTGGAAGAAGGGTACTAGTTGTCAACGTGGAGGTGAGGGTGTCCTATCACGAGGGGGAGTTGCCGTATGGGGGTGGTGGCGTTTGCTTTCCGTGGTTGCTTTGGTCAGCTTTCTCGGGAGGGGTGCGGCTGCGGGGATCGAGGGGGTGTCGGGTAAATTTGAACGAGGTGGAGGGAGGGGCCCTCCGGCCATCAAAGTGTTTCCTTCCTTTCCTTTGGCCCATCCTTCTTTTGGGGAAAGAGAGGGGATTGGATGGGACCAGTTCGAATTGGAGAGTCTTTGAATATAAAGTTCCTCTGGCGTGTTCGTGATTTAATTAAATATGTAAGGTTATGCTGAGCTTATCTTCGTGACATGGGACACAATAAGTCGCCTTAAGACGTACGGCCGCAATGACGACGACGATGGGGGCACTGGCGTCCCGTCGCAGAGTCGTGTTGGTTGGATTTTATATGGGATATTTACACCATAATCCTGAGTAATCTCGTAATTACTTCAGGAACCCTGCACAAGCACGAATTACACCCAGAACTCCGAATAATGTTTAACCCTTATATTACATAACCCTGAGTCAACTTTCATCCATTTTACCGTTAACTATTGACTGTATCCGTTATGTATTTTATATTTATACCCTTTAAGTTTCTATTATCTACAAAAAAGTTCATTTATCACCTTCCTCCTCCACCTTATCCTCTTCCTCCTCCAAGCAGCTCCCACCTCCTCCTCCAAGCAGCAAGCTCCTCCGACAACCTCCTCCTCTCCCCTTCGACCTCCAAGCAGCACCCACCATCCCAGGTCCCCCCGCCCCCTCGTGCCTCCGCCTGCAGCCCCCCTCCCTCGCGCGACTCCGCCTGCAGCCCCCTCCCCCGCGCGACTCCGCCTGCAGCCCCCCCACCCCCGCGCGTCCAACCTAACTCTCTATCACATTAGCAAACCAGCAATGGTCGTGAAGAGTCTGCAATCACCTCCTCAAGATTAAAGTGGAGTCATCCTCCTCTTCCTCCTCCTCTTCCCGTTCAAGTACTTCAACACGCAGCTCAGCCCCACCAGCACCTCCACGATCGCCACCTCCGTCCTCCGCCGCTCCGCGAATCGCAACGTCTACATCGCCAACACCCGCGGACTCCCATCCAGCTTCTGCCTCTCGCAGCTCCTCTCGGCGTGCCACCGCAACGTATCCTCCGCCATAGGCTCCACCCACGCCAGCACCTTCCTCGCAGCCTCCCTCCCTCTCCCCACGAGAACCTCACTCCCGTCCACCGCCCCCTTCCTTGCCATCACTGCGGCCCTCAATTCCCCTGGTAGCATCGCATACAGCTCCCTCCCGACCTCCTCGCTCACCATGTCTGGCGCATAAAGCATCCTCTCCGCCATCGAGATCACGTCCCCATACCGCAACTCCAGCCCCGCCTCGCCCACCGTTCCTGCCAAATGCCTCCATCTCCATAACTGCCCATAACTTCTCGTCCAAATTCTGCTTCTTCGTCTCGTAGATCGGCCCCGAATTCATCACCATCTTCATTGCGGAGCTCCGCATTGCCAGACGCTCAAGCGGGCCGGATGCACAGTTAGGGTGGATCCGGGGTAACTCGGCTCGAGCACGCGGAAGCGTCCGCGTCAGTCGGGGCTGACACGTGGGAGCTTCGGCACCACAACAGCGAACATGGTGCACATCCGACCGAAGACAGTGATCATGGCACGCGCCATGAGCTCTGCAGTTTTGCCGACGGTCTCCCCCCAGAGGGACTCGTCCTGGAGCCGGTGAACGAGGCGCCGCTGAGCTGCGAGCTTCTTCATGAAGAGTCCGGCGCCACGGGGGTTCTGCTGTGGAGGGGGTGACGGCGTGGTCAGGGGGCCGCTGTAGTTCTTCCATCGCTGGAGCTTCCTTTCGGAGGACTCCATCTCGGTGAGGGTTTCCATCTCGGAGTGGAGAGCGGCGATGCTGGCGGCGTAGCGTTCCATCTTGTGCATCTTCTTCTCGATATCGGGAAGGGAAAACCCGAGCTTGCGGTCGAAATCGGTCGAGGCGGACTTGAGGTCAGAGTAGACGTCCCTCCCCCGCTGCTCGGCCTCCTCCGTGAAAGTTCCCACCGTACTAGCTCCAGGATGGAACCCACTTCCTCCTTCCTTCTTTTCTTTTTTTTTGATTAACCTCCACCGTAGGATCATGAATTGGGTTAGATTAACTCAACTATCTGGTTGAGTTAACGAACGAAACTAACGGAAGGTTATGGGTGTAAAACGGCGTGGTTATTCAGGGTCATGAGGATAATTAGTGTTTATAGAGGGTTTCTGGGGTAATTACCATATTACTCAGGGTTATGGGTGTAAATATCCCATTTTATATTACCTTTCCTGTTCCTTGGTATTCCTTCACATGAAGCCGGATTTAGTTTTGGAAATTATTCCGGACATGATATCTCAAGGCAGAAGCTCAACCCTTGATACTACAATAAGTAGTATCATTTGCAATAGGTCCTCGTCACTCATCAGTGGCGGACCTAGGATTCTGATATAGGGATGGCATCCTAACGAAGTCTAAGGCCCCGTTCGGTTGCACGGGTAAGGGGAGTTTACCTCCCTTAACCCACTCCTCATATCTCTTATGTGGGTCGCACATTTCTCTTTTTTAAAAAAAAAATAAATAAATCAATTTTACATCATCAATCCTATCAAAAAATAATTGATTATATCATCATATCATATACAAATTATAAACTACTCCACTTCTACTCATTTTTTTAAACTTCAATACAATCACATCACAAAGTTACTTTTTCAAACTTCAATACAATCATATCACAACAAACACACTTCTAACCCACCCCAGTTTAACCCTCTATCTAAACATCAAAATCCCAAAATGGGTTAACCTTTACCAGTTTAACCCGCCTTAACCCGCTAACCAAATGCAAGCGTCATTGGAGGGTTGAGATTTTTTTTAGAAATCAGATTATTTTTAGTAGGTGGAATAGTACGTGCGAAAATCAATGTAAATGAAAAATAAGGAAATAATTGGCAACAAAGTTTAAGGGATTAATGTTTTTTCTGATGCATTTCATCGCATTCCTTGAAAGGAAAATTTTACAAAACAACCATGAGATCTGCATGGTCGATTACTCAGAATGTTGGCCTGTGAATTATAGACATGTGTAGAGAATGACAATTGCATAAATGAAAATGTTAAGCGAGATTTGTGGATATACATGTAAAGATTAGATTCAGAAAGATGCAATCGGAAAGTGTTGTAACTCTGATCAAGGATATGATACGAGAAAATCGCTTAAGGTAGTTTGGTCATTTGCAAAGGAGGTCGGTTGATGCGTCGGTTTGGACATGCAAGTGTTGGGATGTTGAATTGGCTAAGAGGGAGAGAAAAGTCCAAGAATTGTTGGAATGAGATTATATTTAAAAGGATATCGGTTTTTTAGATGTAAGCTTGAGAATAACCTAAGATAGATCTTAATGGAGACAAAGAGTACATGCAACCAACTCTACTTAATGTGGAAAATGCTTTGTTGTTGTTGTAATTAATTAAATAAATAATTTAATCAATTAAATAAGTATATAATTAAATAATTACTTGAATTAATAAATCAATAATATTAATTACATTAATAAATGAATAAACTAATTACTATTTATTTTAATATAATACTAATATATTAAGGGGAAAATGGGGCTGCCCTTTAAGGGTAGCCAACATGGCTGCCCCCACCCCATTTTTTGATTTTTTTTATTTTTTTGGAAAAATAAAACCATGTATATTCATCCTTATATCCCTCATATATGCCATTCGAAATTCGTTAGAAACAGAGACTCCGATGGCCTCTATTCATATGTCATTTTCATAACGGTCGTGGGATTTTTTAAATCGACCCTGTCTGGACGGAGGCCGTAGGAGTCTTTGTTTCTGACGAAATTCGAATGCCATAGGAGGGATATAGGGATGAATATACATGTCGATATTTTTCAAAAAAAATAAAAAAATTACCATAGTCCCGAAACCCACATTTTTCATATTAACTCTGATTTTAGCGAAATCAGTGCCAATTGATAGATAATTAAATAAAACGAATTCTAAAATTGAGTTTTCCCAATTCGGTGTTCATACGGTCGAGTTATAAGGTTCAGAAAATTTAGTTATTGATAGTAGATAGAGTTCTGGGTAGAGGGAAGATAATAAAGAAAGATCATAACGGGCGAAGCACAACTAGTATATATATAATCTAAGGGAATATATTTAATAAAGACGATGCCTCTTCTTAAGAAAATAGACGTGGGATAAGATACACCACAATAGAATGAATTCATCGCTCTTGTCTTGAACGAAATAACGGGAGTCCCCTAGAAAGAATTCGAAGACGGAACAACCCAATCAAGCCATCGATCATTATTTGGACTGGAGTCGAAAAGAGTTTGTGCTGAATCAGTAGGGTTGCGTCATGGCCTCAGAATTTATGGTATTTTGGCTTAAATTATATATTGTATTTTTTATAATTTTTAGAAGAATTTTAGAAAAGAAACTAAGTTAAACAGAGTTACGATTAATTTATTAGAAAATTAAGAAGTTTCTACATATAATACATATATACAACGGAGCTCAAAAGCCAAACTCACTCGTTTTATTCTAATATTTTTTCGATATTTTTCATAAAATAGTATGAAGTATAAAACGAAGTTTAAAAATGAGTTTGGTAAATTTGAAGTTTTCTATAAATAGTTATGAACCTCATAAGTCGGCTTTTACGACTTTTTCGGTTCATTGTAACATTTTATTTTTATATTAAATAATTTTCTAATATTTTTCTAATTAATTTATATTTTTGTGAACAACTTTCATTAAGGAAGTGTTTTGATTTGGAATTTTCCAAGTGATAAATAAAATAGGCGAAATATTTACAAGGTGGAAAATATGTTTAATGTACATTAATGATCTAGGTTTTCTAATAATTTTATAAATTAGGATCCATATCTCCTTCTACTTATTTATTTTATCGACCACATCAATATTGACATGATCTCGGGATTAAGATCAGTCTGTATATATTACATATACATCTTTCTTTTATTTTATTTTTCATTTTCTCTTTATTATTTTATTTTGGATAAAATAAGCGTTAAATATATCGTATTAATAATTGTAGTTAAAATATTAATTAGTAAAAATTAGTGATTATTTACATATATTTTATAAAGGATTTTAGTCAAAATGAAAGAATAAAAACGATGAATCATAGATTCATCAGTTGGAAACCTGGGAGACCCGAATCGTTATTGTATTCTTTTTAAAAAAAGGTATTTTGAATGGGTTAACACACGTTAGAAATACCTTACCTAATCTTAATTGGTGGAGAAGTATTAGAAACAATTTAGGGTTTCCCTTACTCGGTAAAAATGAGATTTCTTAATGAGTGCAGGACATGTTAATGAAGATATTTCATAATAGGTTCTTCTTCTATCATGGTATACTGCTCGGGTAAGGTGGATATATAAGGGAATTGAGCAATTCCTGTTCGGACACACTTTCTCCAACATCCATATAAAAATTTCCTTCAAAATTTCATCAAAATATTGGTCACCATCTTTCGTTCTAGGGTCTCCTCTTTCCTTTTCGGCGGTGCATTCAAATCTCATCACTTAGGACTAGTTGCCCTTATTCAAAAT
The DNA here is from genome assembly GCA_037367405.1 of Ottelia alismoides. NCBI lineage: Eukaryota > Viridiplantae > Streptophyta > Magnoliopsida > Alismatales > Hydrocharitaceae > Ottelia > Ottelia alismoides. The sequence goes on from JAZKJV010000607.1 coordinate 285,840, forward strand.
AATTAACATGATGAGAAATCCCAAAGCACCTTCGTTGAGGATTGTATTTTCATTAAGCAAGTGCTTTCATTACTCAACATTAATTATATTGAGAGCTGAGCTCCTTTGATAGTTTTTTTATCATTCCAGCCATTTCCTCAAATTCATCCTCTTGCAGTACTTTAACGATTCAAGCAGGCATCAATGGTGCACTACAAGAAAAATGACTTGTGGTCATGAAATGTGACTACGGAAATTTGTGGCCACGATAATTCTGTGGCCACTTGTTTCTCGTAGCTACAATCCGTAGCCAAAGTTTTTATACAAAAAATTGTGGTCATGATAAGTTGTGTGGTCACTTGTAATGGCCACGGCATATTCGTGGTTAGAGAACTCTAGCGATATCCGTGAGTATAATTCTGTAACCATAATTTAATTTCCTTGTAGTGGTGGTTGAATTGGAAAAAACTTTGTACGGAAATTTTCAGGTTAGCTCGCATTCGCCCTCAAACATTGTAAAAGGAAGCAACGTTTTTAATTTAACATCTAGGGAGATCCATGACGTAGATGCTAATGCCCACGAGGACTATCTCTTATGTTATCTTTGTATCTTTTGTTTTCTAAACCAAGAAGAACCCCTGCTACAGATTCCACCTTGCATTCGTCTTGAGCAAGCCTTGGTCAAGCCAACTTAGCAAGAGACCCATGTTACAGAAAGACTGACAGATTAAGGAGCTGGTTTTGGGTATTTTGGCATATTAATTTTTTGCGCCATGCAATATGTTTCTTTTCTGCTAAGAACTATATGTATATATCGTGCTCTATGTTGTCCTCATTCTCATATGCATGTTCACCTCATCACTCTATCTCCTTTTAAATTCCTGTGGAGGATATGTTTATTTCTTTTTCTAACGTGGGACAACGGGGGAAAGAACAATGTAGCAAATCTTAAACCAGTGCTATATTTCTTTTATGGACACCGTTAATATGCGGTAACAAACCAAAACCCAATATATAACCCAAGTATGTATGGAAATGGTATCTTATATAGAGTGGTATACAATTAAAAAATAGACGACATAATTTTATTATCTTGAAATCACGAGCACTTGGGCAGATCCTCAGGCGGTGGCCCCAAGCTCTGCAGCTCGCCCTCCCCGTTCTCGACGAGGAACACCATGCCCAACCCCCACGTCAGGTGCACGTCGAGGTGGCAGTGCATCACCCAAGCCCCGGGGTTGTCGGCCACGAATCTGATGGCTGCCCACCCCCCGGCCGGCACGGTCACCGTGTTCCTCCGCGGTGGATCCACCAGGTTGAACTTGCGTGCATCCACTGCAGGATCATAGTTGCCCTTCCCAATCGCTATCACGTAGAAATCGTAGCCGTGGATGTGCATGGGATGTTCCTCCGGTGCGACGATGCTCGTCCCTTGCAGTACCAATTGGACACTCGCGCCGTAGCGTAGCGTGAGCATCTCGGTCCCCCGCACCGGCTCCCACAGCGCCGACGGGATGTTGTTCGCTGTGTAGTTAAACCGCCGTGGCGGTACCGCGGGGAAGTTGCGCGATATTGCAACTTTGTTGCCTTTGTGGTGTTCCTCTAGTATGGAGTAGTTGCTCGGGAACACGAAGGAGATGTTGTTCATGCTCGCAGCAAGGATGGTGTTATTGGGTCCTCCGCAGTTTCTTTCCGGTGGGCACCTGATGAGACCAAGGCCGACGGTGAATAGTAAATCGACGTCGATCCGATCCGGGACCGGGACGGGAGACGGGCTCTTGAAGTTAGAAACGAAGGTGGTGGCAGCTCCGGTGTCGTTGTAGGCTGGGAGTTCTGAAGGGAAGATGGGCAATGCGTTGGTCATGTCCGGGAAGTCGTTTCCCGGGTACTCTAAGATCGCCGTGGTCGTGGTGTTGCCGAACGGCGCTTGCGGTGCACTGGCGTAGGCCCGGGCGGCCATGTAGTAGCGAGAAGGACGCTGGGTAGTGGTGATGAGGACGTCGGTGGTCTGGCCGGGGCCGAGCATGAGCGACGAGGAGGAGAAGGGCTTCTTGTAGGAAGCATCTGCGCCTACGATGGTCATCTCGTGTCCGGCGACGGAGAAGAAGAGCTCCTGGTTCAGTGCGACGTTGGCGACGCGGAGGAGGACCTTCTCACCGATGCCGACGGGAAAAACTACGGTATCTAGTAAGAAGAAAGGTGGTCGTGGAGTTCAGCATATGGAAATCTTGATCTGTTGATCATGTTCCGTGCATGCATAAACAAAATTGATACTTAGGAATCGATCGTGAGGACATACCTTGGGCGGAGCAGTCGTATAGATCGCCTGGTTGACCGTTGATCGTGTAGGCGTCGGAGATGTTGGGAGCCGCTCCGGTGATCCGTGCTCGCCTCACGACGTCCATGGGGTTCTCGTTCCACCATTCCCCTGTTCGTCCATCAAAGTGTTGCAGGTGTTTTAAAACAACAATGGATTAACAGGAGAGAGTGAACGCAATATCAACAAACATCTGAAACAGAAACACATGTCCGTATCACTGTCATTTCTGGTGAATGATGCGCGTCATAGAGGACCTCAAATCGTAGTCCTTGACGTCGACATTAATTTGGAAGTGGAACTCTAACACCTCACGACTATCTAGTTTAAGATCTTTCCATGTCCACCTTCTCAAGCAATGGCATGCACAGAGATGGCAGGAACTAGCCCTCTTTTAGTGTCTAAGTAACAATCAATGCCACACTCCTAATGCAACCAAACCTCCTCTTTGTTCATCCCCGTTCTGTTTGTCCCACAAAAAGGATCTCCACTGTTATGAACAGCAACGTGAGAAGTGATCAATGCATGTGTTCGGAAAGGGTTGTTAGGTCCTTAATCTAATCTCAAATGAACTGATTCGATCTGAACCTCAACTCATGTTGACCAGGCTTATCTAAATCGCGAGCCACTAGTATAAGAAACCATGGTTCTGCCACGTCATCTACTTGGTGAGATTAGCATCACTTAATGGGTTTTACAGTAGAGGTACTGTAATCCTTTTTTTGGAAATTTCGTTATGAAAAACCAACCTTATAAATTATATCAGATGATATAATAATGATTTTCCAAATATTCATCATTTCTACTAGTTGTGTATGAGTTTCTATGTTCTTGTGATTAATAAAAGGTAGGATAAAAAAACTGGAAACATTATGATGGACAGTAGAAGTAGGCGAAGATTAATGATGAGGAAGAATACCAAGCAGCAGGGGGTACTCCCTGTCTGGCTTCTCAAAGGGGTAGGAACATCCATCTTTAGGGTAGATGATCAGTGCTCCATACACAGTAGCCCTCAGCCAGGAGCTGTGCGCGTGCCACCACAGCGTCCCCTCCTGCCCCTCGATCGTAAATCTATACGTATAGCTCCCTCCCGGCCTTATCGGGCACTGCGTGATGAATTCCGGCCCGTCAGCCCACGCCGTCCGCATCTGCCGAACTCCGTGCCTTCATCATCCATGGAGAATCCTCAAGAGTATGAGTTACATTCTTCACATGCATGCTCTACGTGACCAATTAGGTCTTCCATGCATGGACATTGGACAACAAAATATATATAGACACATGTATGATGTACTCACCAATGTATCGTGACGTTGTACTGGGCTCGATTCACGACGTTCACCACCAGCGTGTCCCCGTTCCTGACCTGCAAGGTTGGACCTGGAAACATTCCATTGACCGTGATGATGTTGTGGGTGTTGCACAGCCTCTTCACTGGTGTTTGCTGGACCTGCGTATATAATTAATCAGACCATGAGAGATAGATAGATAGATAGATAGATAGATAGATAGATGGATGGATGGATTATCAGACGTACAACAAAGGCATGGTGGTGGATCTCTGCATCAGAAACTGCAAAGAAAAGTGGAAGAAAGAGGAGAGTTAAGATGACCAGTTCATCCATGACTGATCAATGTGCGATGTTGAGAATGCACAGGGACCCAGAATATATGTTGGGATTTATAGGGGGGGGGGGGAGGGATGGGTTGTTATGAAGCTGGCAGATTAGGTTAGGATTGTAGGGACGGAAGGAGAGTGGTTTGCATGTCTCTTTTATCTTTCCTTACTTTGCTGTGGAGGTCATTCTTCTCCATGGGCGGATTCACTGTCATGCATTGAAGGAGTTGTTGCACCCACTGGTCTATCGGGGTCGGTATAGTATGATCAGGAGCACTGCTCGTTTTGCAATTTTTCTTTTCCGTATGAACACTGTACTGCTGCCTCTCCTTTTGCAGAGGGATTTGGTTTTGACTCTTTCTCCATCTTGAGATTGTAATTATATCTGTCGATCAGTAGCTTTTTCTTTGTAGGTCCCTCCTTTATATGCATGATCTTACTGAGACATTCCATACATATATGGGGTACTTGATGTACGCGAGGGTAAGTAATTATTCCACGAGTAGTTGTAGATCAAGGAATGAGAATAATTATCTTGTTCTCCCAAGGAATGAGAACATAGGGCTTGTTTGGTTGGTGGGTTGGGTACTGTACGCCTCCTTCCAACCCTCCTCACAATTTACTATTCATAGGGGTAACCAACCCAATCCAATCCAACCCAACCCAACCCAGCAATCAAACAGGACCATAAACATTTGGTTGATATTGATTAAGGTCGGGTTATAGAATGAACATCAGAAAATTGAACGACAAATATATACATGGGGCGTTGGATGTATGTGAGGGATAGTAATTATTCCGTGAGTAGTTGTAGAATAAGGAAACGGAGTTATTTTTTTAAAGGAAAAAGGGTGTCAAACCGTGAACATGGACATCCAAAAACTTATATCCAGAAGTTAGGTACAAAGGTTACAGTGACGAAGACCCATATTAGGAGTCTAGAATGCTCTATTACATTTTCACTATAAAATCTTTTCTCATGAAAAATAGTTCCATTCATTGCCACCCAAATCGGCCACAAAATAGATGCCACATGATGTTTCTCAGCTATTGTGCAAGTTCTTGACAGATCAATGGACTCCTAGAACTCTCTAACCCCCTGAATGCAACAGTAGATAAATTGGCCCCTGCTCAAATCTGTCTTGAGGAAGAACAAAGGAAAAACAGATGATTAGCATATTCCATCTTCTCTCCACACTGCATGCTGGAGCTGTTAGCCCCAAAGAGCCTGGCCCTCCGAGCACCAGTCATCACCGTTTCTCTCCCGAACAATCTGAAAAAACTTTCACTCTTTTAGAAATCTTCCAAGAGTAGATTTGCCCTAAGCTTGGTATTGCAATTATTGGACCAAAGACGATGGATGCATATAAGACCTTATAGGATTTCTTCACACTAAAAGCACCATTTGCAACCCATATCCAATAATTAGTGCCTTCAAAATCCCTCAGCACATGATTTAGATATGGAGAAATCTGGGGAAACACCAAGCACATTCCTTGCCGAAAGTTCGAAGGCTTTACCATTCTTTGGGATGCCACTCTAGCCTTCCTGTCACATCATAAATATTTATCAATAGTGTACAAAGTGTATCTGATCCATCACCCCCAATACGAGTGGCCCATTTCGTCAGGAGGGCCTTGTTCGTCACCTTAAGGTTTAAAACTCCCAAACCACCACCGGCCTGTAAGCGTCACAACCTTCCAAAAAACTAACAAAGTGCCAACCTAAAAGAATCTACGCATCAAAATCTCCAACCATCCACAAAGAAACCAAAATTGTTATTATGAGAATAAGATAGACTAAACACAGCAGGAGAAAACCCGAGTTATCTAAAGATTCGATTGATATTGATTAAGGTCAGGTTATAGATTAATAAACATCGGAAAAGAGAACGACAAATATCTATCAACGACTGTGAGAACAAAGTTGATGAAGATTGGAATCCTCTGTTGTACAACAGAGGTGTACTCCTTTTTTTGTGATTTTGAATATTCCAAAATCCAATCTTATATATTGAATATTAGATCAATGATCTATATATACTCCAAATTTCACTCAAATATGAACTTATTTGCTATTTTATCTTAACAGTCAAAGATTCAATCAAGATCTAAGTGAACTTAAATTCCATTAAAAAAACCTAAAGTGATACAAGTCAAATCCGATTCCATTCGCTCAAATTAGAATTGGAATCGTAAAAAAAGATTACAATAACTCTGATGAGAGATGGAATTTGATTGTCAATTAATGGTGGTTGTAGTAGTTAAAAATTATGGGAAATAAAGAGTCTTTAATATGCAAACATCATATTGGAAATCCTTGTCGAACACATGGAGAAGAAATGCTTGAATACTAAAATGTAGATTATCTTACAAGAATCCATTCAAGGAATTATTGTACTTAAACCCATCGAATAGATGAATTGCAAGTAAGTGTAAATTTATATATAACTTGCAAAGAGAATGATAAGACCTACTTCTAGAAACATGTAAAAAGTAAGTGCATAACTTTAATTACGTAAGGTTATCAACTAAGAATAGTGAGAAAAATAAACAAGATTTTAATACAAAATAAAAAAAGAGAAGAGATAGAGAACTTAAAATAGAACGCATACTTGAACTGAAGCTGCACAAGTTGAAGGAGAAAGTACCCTTGCCATGTTTGACCGATTTTAGATAGGTAGACCTAGTTAGGACGCCTCTCAACGTTCGTCCATAGGTTTTATTTTTTTCAATATCGAGAGCATTCAATTGTTTAGGATGCAAGTAGATTTTAATTGCTACATATTTCACATTTAACTAAAGTTTTAGATTCATTTTATTTAGGGTAAATTACAATTTGGGTCCTCATCTATGGGTCTGATCTCAGAATAGATCTCGATCATTAAATTTTAACGATTCGGGTCCCAGGATCATTTAGGAAATGAAAAGTTTGGGGTTCATGACACATGTGCCCTTGTTGGGAAGGGAATGGGGGTTGGGTTCCGACTTTTAAACAAGGGCATACTCGTCATTAGCCCCAAAAAGTTCCTTACATTAATGGTCCTGGGACCTGAATCGTTACAATTTAAAAATCGGGACCCATTCTGAGATCAGACCCATAGATGAAGACCCAAATTGTAATTTACCCTTTTATTTATACTCTATTGATTTATTTGATTTCACGTTTAAACATCTCATTATACCAGGAATCTTCATCATGGGCAAGGTTTTTCGACCATCTTTGCGATAGAATTGCCAATTGGTCCTGAAATGAAATCATAGCCCGTACAATTCGATTTCTACTGCAACATAAATCATTGAATTTAAAGTTGCGAAGCAGAAGTTATGATGCGAATACTAATGTGGTATCAATTAATTGCAAAATTTAAGGTAAATGGCTAATGTGATTAGAACTCTTGGATTTTTGATGTATTTTTGAGACTCAAGATAGATGTCAAAGAAGGATTTTGAATATATATATATATATATAGAGAGAGAGAGAGAGAGGATCGATCAGATGAGATGAGATTTTGGTGAGATGGGAGATTCTGGACCACTAGTTTCAACCATGAGAGAGACAATTAGGAGAGAGAAGACAGAAATTAGTGGTCCAGAATCTCCCATCTCACCATCTCACAAAATCCCATCTCATAGAATCACTCCTCCACATATATGTATGTATGTATGTATGTATGTATGTTATATGTATATGTGTGTATATAGATATGCGCAAAATTGGGTTGCCCTGTGGGAGAGCTAACTTAGCTCATTCGCTCCATTTTCCTCATTTTTTATTTTTTTAAATACTTCCGTGAATTTTTATCATTATATCTCTATATTATGTCATTTTAATTTCATGAGAAAAAGAGACTCTTACGTCCTCTATCCAGATGGGGTCGATTTCAACAATTCTGCAACCACTAGGGTGCGTTTGGTTGGCGGGTTAAGGCAGGTTAAATTGATAGAGGGTAATCCATTTTTGGATTTTGGTGTTTGGATAGAGGGTTAAACTGGGGGTGGGTTAGACATAGGTTTGGGGTTATATGATTGTATTGAAGTTTGAAAAAGTGAGTAGTTATTATGATGTGATTGTATTGAAATTTGGAAAGTGAGTAGAAGTGGAGTAGATTATAATTTTTATATGATATGATGCTATAATATATTATTTTTTGATAGGATTGATGATGTAAAATTGATTTATTTATTTTTTAAAAAGGAATAAAGTGGGGCCCACGGAGAGAGAGGAGAATGTGGGTTAAGGGGGGTAAACTCCCCAAAAGGAAGTTTAACCCTGTAACCAAACACTACCTTAAAAAATGAATGTCTAGATGGAGGTCATAGAGCAAGAGTCTCGCCAGGGCCCTCAGTCTTTTCTTGGGACAAGAAGACTGTCCTCATCTCATGTCGCCGCTGAGGATCTGGATAAGATAATAGGCGGAGATCAGTCTCGACGAAGGCTCGGAAGGCAACAGAGAGGATGCCGGAGCGTCATATAAATATTGACAGAGGTCTCAATCCATATTATTTGAATGCTTGACTTTTTAGCCTTCTACTAGTATGAAGAGAATGAAGAAAAGAAAGTCAAATAGTCCCCTCCAACAGTCGTACCGTGGGGGATGTAGACTACCCTACCATACTTTTTCCTACCGCTATTATATATCAGGGGGCATGTTTATTTCTTTCGCTTTATAAAGAAGAGGGAAACTTTGAGATCACATTCTTTCTTTCTATCGCACTGGCCTTCTACTACCACTAAATGCAGGAGCTTTCATTATTAGTTGGAAGGCCATGAGGGCTTTGCAGGAGAAGTTTGACCGTATGACATAATATAGGGGTATAATGATGAATTTTCACGGATTCATTTTCAAAGAAATAAAAATAGGGAAAGAGGACCAGAAGAGCCAAGTTAGCTCCCCAAAGGCTAACCCTATTCTCTCTCTCTCTTTATATATATATATAAAGAGAGAGAGAGAGACATACACACATACATACATGCATATATATATATATATGGATTTAATAAGGCTGCCCCACGTAGATGCTCCATCCCCTATTTTCGACATTTTTTTATAATTTTGGAAAAAAAACCATATACATTCATCTGTATATCCCTCCTACTTGTCATTCTGATTCCGTCAGAAACAGAGACTCATATGCTCTCCATCTAGTACATGTAATTTTAATGGTCTTAAAATTGCTGTAATAGATCTGTTCTAGATGTAGGACATATGAGTCTCTGTTTTTGATGAAATATGAATGACATTTAGGAGGGATATATAGATGAATATACATTGTGATATTTTTCAAAAAATAAAAAAAAAATATCGAAAATTTGGGTCATGGTGAGCACCCAATCGCAACCGTCCATCCACATGATTTAATACCAAGAAAACATGAACTAATTGTAATGGAAATAAAATAATTTCGGAATTTAAATTATTTTTAAAAATAGATCTATGTTTTTCGAAGTGGAAGTCTTTATTCCATGGGCAAACCTTACAGTTTCATTCCAACGTAAGGTGGAGGTATGTTATTTTTTCATGATTTAATCATTTATTTCTATCATAATTTTGTTATTTTAATAAATTTTTCATGTCTATCATCAGTGTTTAGTGGTAAGAAGATTGAGACGATGAGTTTAGTAACATTTATTCGATCATAAGCAATTTTTATTCGAAAAATTTTATAGAAATACAATAAAGTTGTGTTCATAATATCAATTCTTATTTTAGTTCATGATCTCTAGATCTAATTGATTTTTTATCAAATGCATTTTGATTTCATATAATAAAAAGTTATAGTAAACATAGTTGTTACTTTTCATGCATTACTTTGAAAATATACCGAGTTACTAATGTATTTAATTATTTTACTTGTAAGATATTTTATAGTACTATTGTTAACACAATTATTACTTTTTATGTGTTACTGTGAAAATATACCGAGAATATATTGATCTATGAAGTTCGGTTTACAACTTTTTCATCTATGTGTCTCAGTTGCACAATGCATTATATGTAACTTTTTAAATAATTTTCTATGTATTTTTATGTGCAAGTTTCAAGTATATCATTTTATTATTTGAGGTGTATAAAATGAAGAATAAAATAAAGTAAAAATGAGTACTTTTGGTATAAAGAATTAGGATCTTGATATGCAATGTTTGTCCCTTATCCACCCAACATTATTCCTTGTCAACTAAATCAATTTAGACATGGTCTCGGGGTTTAGGGTCATTTAGTATTTTTGATACTTTATTTATTTTTCTTTTCTCTTATTTATTCATTTATTTTGAGTTTAGATACATGTATTTATATAGTATTTACAGATGTATAAAGGCTATTAATTTATACAAGTTAACTGTATTTACATGTATTTTGATAAGGATTTAAATGCAAAATGTAAGAATAAAGTAGGAGAATAGCTATTCATCACCTACACCAAAAGAGTCGAGGAATTGAGAGCTATGCTCACGACCCTAGATTGAAGCTAATAAGCATTGAAATGGATGGGGCGGAGGCACTCCGGCATGCGACAAAAGAGGAGCTTTGATCTCCCTGATCTATGCACGATCGGGGGTGATAGATGGGTGATCTAATGGAGAACTTGATGGAATTTGAGATGGTGGTGTTATGGAGTCAGAAAAAGGTTGCTATAGGAAAATATCTGGATCTCTACAGCTCCCTGATGAATCTCCATTTTATCATCATTATTCTATCATTTTGACCTTATAAACCTTAGTAAATGGATGTGAACACCCTTAATTTGCATAACTTAACATTCACACATTATTGTATAAAGTGTGTATATATAATATACTGATTTTATTACCAAAATTATAGAATAAAGAAAAGAGAAGAAAAAGAATAAATTATTGAAGATATTCAATGATCCTAAACCATGAGACCTATGCATCTCGATGATTAGATCGACAAGGAATAATGTAGGGGGAGATAAGGGTCCAATATACAATAAAAATCCTTTTTTATAATTCATCTATCATTCATTTTTGGAATCTATTTTATTTCCACCTTTTATATTTCAAATAAAGAAACTTTGTCTATGAAAGTTGTAGATAACAAAACACAGAAAAATACAAAATTGGATTTATTCAAAAATAATAGACATAATAAATGTTACAGTCTAAATAAATTCCCAAAATCCTAACTTCCCAGACCCATATCTCTCAAATAAAAACCCAAAATATATCAAAATCACTTTTAGTTGTATATAAAGACTAATAAGTTATTTAATGAAGGTACCTTCATATTTTTTGGAGTTAGGATATGAAAGTTAGGTTTTGAACTCCTATTGTATAGTTTACCCCAATAAAATAATCATTTTATTTATTCTTTATTACTTTTATAATTTTATATTTTTAAAATTTTGCAAATAATATTTATAATATATGTACATAGTACAAGTATAAACAATAAAGAAAATACAAAAAATAAAATATGTACACAGAACATATAAATGAAATACCAATAACTATACCTATAGAATTAATACACCTATTTATTTAAGTCTATATATTATATATAAAAATATAATAAAAATATATTTAAGTATATAAAAATAAGTTATAATTTTATAAAATAATAAACTAAAATATTAACATCAAAATATAAAATAAAATTAAAAGATACAAAATATAGATGAATATACCTATAATTAAGCCCTAAAAAGTCACTTATGAATATATACCTCTAAAAAATAAATAAAAATCATAATAAAAAACTTTAAAAAATAATAAAAAATTTTATTTTATAACTTTAATTTAATAAAATCATTTATTATTTATTAACTAAATCACCAATAATTTAGACCAACCTTTTTTCTGGTTGGTCCACATGGACCAACCATGCAGAGTCAAGAGTTGGCCCAGGTCAACTCTTCTCCCCAGGCTACTGTTCTGACAGTCCTGCGTTTTCTCCTCATTTCTCGAATTTCTACCCGTTGTTACATGGCTTGAGGAGACTATGACCCTTCATGAAAATTATCCTATGTACATCCACCATCCACGCCTAGACATTTCCTTAGGAAGATCGCCTTCAATTCACCTTAAATTTTGCATCGAAGGTCACGCCATCACCATCATGTACATAACCTCCTACCCGACCTTCATCCCATTTTTGAGTCTCTTTTGGCCATTTTCCCTCTCCTCTTGCGCCAAAATAGCCGAGGGTGGTGACAACACCCATGCTAGGCATTGAGATAGATGGAAGGACGTGGTTGGAGGTCGACTCCACATCTCCAGCTGCTCCACCGCCGTTGAGGTTTGCTTCGTGGTTTTACAGTCAATGAGGTATGGTTTTACTTGTTCTTAGCTTAGTATTAGTTCTTAGGTTAATCTCCTATTTTCCTTTGTCTTTTAATTACGTGTTTTACCCGCAAACCCCAAGCGTGAAGGTTGCCGGAGCTGAGCTTCAACGAACCACCCGCAAAGCACCTTCTGTTTTCCATCCACTCCAAATGCTCCCACTTCTTCCCCTTCTATTTCCCTACATTCCAGGCACCTTCATACACCCAGATCCATCGTGGATATGGAGACTAGGTCTCCACCTCCGTCACCTCTATTAGAGACTTCCGCCACCCTTCACCCTTCGTCCATTCCACCCATCAGGTGCCCCAGAACATCCCCTTTTGTTGTGCATGCTTCTCTGCAAGTCTTGGAGGCTCGAGACCATTTTTATTCAAACTCGAGGCACCTATACCTCAGCTCTTCTCTGAGCTTGTTGGTCGTCATCAATGCTCTGATGTACCCTCTAAAGCAACCATCTATTGTGGAGTAACTGCAACAGTTTTCCGGAGGTGTCGGGAGGGGGGTCTCATGTTGAAGGAAGCTCGGGCTCTAGCCAATTGAAGCTCGTTAGCCTCGATTTCTTCGTGGATTCTTGCTGACCTCCTCGCGACCATTAGATTAGTACGGTTCTTCCAGACGAGCAGTCGCCGTCTGATCTCGCAAGCCATCAACCATTCGAACCCGATGGGATATCTAAACTCCGCCATTCACCGCGAAGCGGCATCATCACGCGAGGAGGCGCTGCGTGTTAAGTGGGCGAGCCATCACCGTTCATCCGTGCCTCTGTTAGGGTTTTTTGCGAACTTAACCCTGTACGTTTTGTAATTGAATATTTGATATGTAAACTTCCCTCTATCGTGTAATATATTTTGGAAGTTTTACAAGTAGGACCCTTAACTTTTTGTAATTGCATTCTGGTCCCCTAAGTGTAGCTCACATATCCATGTACATGAGCTTGGCATTTTTGTAGAAGGGCCCTTGAGGCTTTGGATGTTTCGTATTAGTCCTGTAACTTTTTATTCACCTATTAAACTTTTGGAAAGATCGCAACTCGGGCCCTGCACTTTATTTTTATTTACATAACAACTCCTACCAGAAATGTAGTTTCTTTTTGTTCTCTCTATTTATTTAATAAAGCTACATTGCTCGAAAAATCCACAAAAATAGACTTAAGTTCTTGATTGCATCTAGTTTCATGCACAAATTTTATTTTGCAAAATCCAGGACTTTTTATATTTATTAAAAATAAAAAATAACCTTCTTTGTCCTTGTCTACAATGGAAAACCCGTAAAAATTACAAATCTTTTTGAAAATTACAGAAAAATTTATTTCTTATTTATTTTGTTATTTTACATCTCTAGACTAAAAATCCCTAAAAATTATAAAAGAAAATACCAAAAAATGAAAACCCTAAAAACCTTAATAAAAAATTTAAAATTCCCCAAAATTTCAAAAATTATATTTCTATTTCTAATGTTCTTACATATTATTATTACTATATTAAATTAATTTGGAGATATTTTATTATTATATTAAAATTAATTTGGAGATATTTTATTATTATATTAAAATCAATTTGGAGAGATTTAGAGTCTGTTTGCTATTTTAAGTCTCCATTTTACTTCGTCTATTTAATTAAACCCTGATTTAGGCTATGTTTGACTTTAAAAAATATATAAATTAGCTACAATTCCTAAAAAATCACAAAAATGGTAAAAATTTCTTTAAACCCCAAAAAGATTTTATTTTCTTTATTTTGTCTATTAGTATTTATATATCCCCTAGTTTACATTATATATATATACTCTTATATAGCTATATTATATTTATAAAAAGAAAAAAAAAGAGATATGAAAATGTAATTAGAAAATAAAAAATTTAAAAAATATACAAAAAATATAAAAATAATAAGTAAAAATAGAGAATTAAAAATCAAAAATATAAAAATATAAAACAAAACAAAATAAAAAATAATATAATAACCCACAAAAAAGACACGTAGACAAGTCCACAATCACTTTTTACTTTATTTACCCAATTCATCTTGTTTGCTCTGCCTTGTGTGAGACATATTTTAGACCCGTGAAAATTCCTCTTCAACCCTTCAGCGTACTGAAATATAGGGATCTAATATGAAAATGACAGTAAAGGCATAAAATAAAAGATGGAGTTAAATACATGAAAAAAATCTACACTAGAAATGGGATTAAATGGCACGTACCTGGTCATAAAACCTGGGAACAAATGAACCTCCTGGAGCAGAGCTCCAACGATGGTTGGATCGCACTCTCCTCCTTATCCTGACCGACGGGGCTGGGTGTTGCTTGTTGTCACCAAGAACATACCTCGGATGAATCCTTTGGGCTTAGTGTGCAAGATGAGGAATCAAAAAGGCAAAAGGGGATGTTGAGTGTTATTTATAAACATAGAAGGTGACAGTTTTGGGAGGAGGATTGTGTGAAGATGGTGAAGGGTTGGTAAGAGCTAGATGCAAGGCGTCCAGGAGGGAGATGGTGGCAACAGAGAGGTGGGCTTCTCGAGAGGAATGGAGGTGTGGAGGAAGGTGGAGAAAATGGAGAAAGTGGGATCCTTGTGACTCTGACAGAGTCATAGAAGATGAGGGGACAGTTGACCGTGGGACATCAAAAGTCAGCTTCACATTGGTCCACGCAGGACCTAATGGGACAAAATAAAAAATAAATATTTTTATTAATTTGAAAATGATTAAAAAACTATTTTAGTAATTAAAACTCAAAACATAAAAAATGTTTCTTATTTTTGAAAATATTTTGTGGAAATTTTTATTTTAACAATATTGTTTATTATGTGTTTATTTTTACAAGTAAGAATATATGTATATTTATCTATGTTTTGGTTATTTTATTTTTATTTTTATTTTCTTTTTATGTCATAAATATTATATATATAATATAATTAAATACATATTTACATATTTTATTTAATTTTTCTAGTTTTATTCATATACCTAAATAATTACATATATACATTATATGTATAGTATACATATTTATTGTTATATATTTTTTATTTTAACGTAATTCTATTAGTTTTATTTTGTATTTATATTGTTAATTTTAAATAATATATTAAACTATTTAAAAATATAAAGAGAGTAAATATACGAAGAATAAAATATATGAAGAAAATATACATATACATAGTACAACGGGACCCCGAAAGTCGTCTTTTGCATCTTAACTATATTTTTAATGAAATCACCTTCATTAAATAGGTAATTTAATTTTTGATACAATGAAGGCGAGTTTGGTGAATTTTGAGTTTGTATGGAGAAGATATAGATATGTGAAGTTTGGTTTATGGTTATTTCATTTGTATATCCAAGTTGCCTTGTGTATTATTTTTATGAGCAATTATTTTTGTAATTCTTTTATGTATTTTTATGTACAAGATTCATGTAGATCATTTTCTTATTTGAGTGCATAAAATGAATGATAAAATAGAGTAAAAATTGGTATTTTTGGAGCAAAAATTAGGGCTTCCTATATATTGTATTAGACCTTACCTCCCCTACTTTATTTCTTTTCGATCCAGTCAATATTGACTTGATCTCGGGGTTTAGGTTCAGTAAGTATTTACAATACTTCCATTATTTTTCTTATCTTTATTCTTTTATTTTGTATTTAAATACATAGATTTGTACAATATTTAGAGACTAATTATATATGGATAGTGAATGCTAATTTGTACAAGTTATCGATATTTACATGTATTTTGCTTGAGATTTAAATAAAAATGGAAAAATAAAGATAGATGAAAGGCTATTCATTACTTCCCTCTCCCTATGATACCCTCCCCTTGCCACCTTGCCCTTGTCACCTACTGCTAACGATCTCTACTCAATCGGCTCGTTCCTAACCAACCTCCTCGTACGTTGTTTCCACTATGCATATGTTTTTCACCTTTGCATGTCATCTTTTATCACTCCACCATCCTTCCCTCCACCCTCTCACTCGAATGCCCTCCCCTCACCACCCTCATCCGTATTCGATTAATATTTGGTTATGGATATCCGTATTCAGTGATTTTTCGAATACGATAAGCGGATACTCAGATATATCCGTATTCGTTTTGATCCTCATATCGTAATCTTTTTTTTCGGATTCGATTCAAACTATCAAACCGCATTTATTGATTTTTTGGTTAATCCTCTACATATATATCAAGTTTCACAAAAATCCGATGCCATTTGTTATTTCATCTTAATGGTCAAAGATCCAACCAATATTTAACCAACTCAATTCCTTAAAAAAATAACCGGATCTTTGACCATTAAAATGAAATAGCAAATGAAATCTGATTTTTGTGAAACTTGGGATTAACCAAAAATTCAATCTATACATTTGACTTTTTGAATCAAAATTTTAAAAATAAAATAAAATGTGTTTACAGCACGTTACAACAAAGGATCCTCCCTGCGTGGTGTATTAATCGAAGGAAAAATATTTTTGGGAGAAATTAAGATGCAATATTGATGGCAATGTAACTTTAAGTACTTTCTCTGTTTTTTACGTTCTTGATAAGCTTTAGATTCTTGAATTTGTGTTTTTTTCTTTCTGAAGAACGGTGGGATCTTGTTGGCAACGTCTAAGGTTTGTTGTTTTATGTTGTTGGGTCCGAACCACTTTCTTCATTATATATTGTGTCCACATGTTCAATTCATTGTTCTTATGATGTTGTATGAGGTACATTTGAGGACGATAAATGTCGAGTATGCCGATGCTGATCAACATGTCGGTAAATAAATGAGGATAATATCTTCTTAGCAAAGTCCTTCACAGGCGATTTAGTGAATTGTGACCTTAGTCTTTGTTTATTTGTTTGTTGTTGCTGATTTATTCTTTCGCTCATTTTCAATCTTGCCGAGTTGTGTATTGTATGTTAAAATTAAGGATCATGTCTTCTCCAATGGTTTGCGCCCGATTGTGGATAAATATTTGATTGATTATCTGTGAAATATAAATCTTGTAAATTCAAA
Source organism: Ottelia alismoides (assembly GCA_037367405.1). NCBI lineage: Eukaryota > Viridiplantae > Streptophyta > Magnoliopsida > Alismatales > Hydrocharitaceae > Ottelia > Ottelia alismoides. The sequence goes on from JAZKJV010000607.1 coordinate 303,058, forward strand.
TTTTAATTATTAATCTCATTGGATTTATTCCAGTGAACAGCAATATATCTCCGGTTGTTCCATTAATGCTCCTGAAACAGACATAGGTATACATTTTTGACATATACGTGGAGAAATAGATGAGAGAAAAAAGTGATATAGCCAGTAAAATTCTGGAGTACTTTTATTTTTTTGGAGCATGCCATAATAAAATTGGTCTGTCATAATAAATAATTCGATTATTTTGTATTCATATCTTACGATGTTAAGTTCTTAACAATTAAAATTATTTGTTACGAAATTATCTCTTTGTTCTTGTAATTTACAATGAATTTAAAATATATATATATGACGACGGTTGTTTGTAATAACTATGCTAATTTAGAAACGACTACAAAAATTAATCAACGAAAAACATTTGCTATATAATTCACTGCTCGCATTATAGCGACCCATACAATATTCTTGCCAAATTTAAATATTGAAGCATCGAAGTTATCGATATTGGAATTTACGGGAAAATATGGATTTATAGATGGAATCAAATATACAGTATTAGTTAATGTGGTTGAAGGAACGAGAGAAGATATATTAACAAGAGGAAAGTAAAAAAAAATGTGGAGAATGTTAAAATATTATTTTTTTTAATTCTGAAAATATCGAACTCGACACTCCGACTAACAAGTAAACAACACATTAACGTACGGACATCTTGTTAAAATTGGAGAAATTCACGTAGCATGGACATTTGAAAAATTACAAGGTTTGCTAAACTACTGTCTGTGTTATCGTACTAAATTTAATACAGTTTTAGCAAGTTATCTTACAGTAATTTGTTTTGTTCACATTAACGCAAATATTATCAGTCAATCAACTAATTAAAGAAGCATGATTCCTGCCTCACACATTTATTGCCAACAATGGCATTGTCTATAACACAAAGTCATGACTTAGGTTCTAATGAGATCATATTCCTCTCTTTCTCTTTGCAGCACTACATGTCCAGAATCGCTGCTCAACCACCAAACCAGTTAATTTGTCATGATCAAGATGGGAACTAACTTAATCAGATGAAGATGATGCAATGCCTCACATGTGATTTTAATGCCCGAGGTGGACTGTTAACAGATTGCTTCGTAATTATTCTCCTTAATTAGCTCCCACCTTCTGATAATCTACATCTCTAGACATATGTCTGCAAACAGGAAAATAGTTAAAGTTGGATAGACCGCTCCTACCTGAACATCCTATGGATCCAAAGAACCTCTTGGATTTTCTGTGTGAATAGGGTTCCTTCCTATCTTCAATGTTTCAGGCTCGAGATTGGTGGTTATGGATGTCATTGTTGCTTAAGTTGTTATTACATGTCTTACTATGGATGTCATTGTTGCTTAAGTGGTTGAGACCTAACACAACTATCAGCAGCTAATACTGTGAATGTCAAACGTGAATAGACAAGCAAACTTACCGGCAATTTCGTGGATTACAAGATTCATCTGTAACTGGGTTATGTCACTCGAGTATTCTCTGTTCGCTCTCTAAGCTGTGGAGAATAAAAGAATAGGATCTGCCACTAAAAGAAAAATGAGTTGTGACCAGGGAATGTGGCTATGGAAACTTGTGATCACGATAATTCCGTGGCCACTAGTTGCTCATAGCTACAATATGTGGCCAAGTTCTGTAATCACTTGTAGTGACCACGACATATTCGTGGCTAGAGAGCTCTCGCGACGAGACTTGTAGCTATGGCTACTAGCCACGACGTGTGGTGGCCAAAGCCCAATTCTGTGGCCACAAACCCCACATCCGTGAGCATTAGGGATGCAAACGGATATGGATATAACCGTATCCGATCCATCACCGTATCCGTTTTATATATATTTTGACATCCATATCCGTATCCGTTTTAAAACGGATACAGATATGGATATCGTTTTGATATCTGCAAACATCCGTATCCGTATATCCGTTTTCATATATAAATATAATCGTAGATTTATTTTTAACAATATATAACATAATTCTTTTCCTCCTTTTACCATATTTATATAATTTTTATGATACAAACACATTTAGTACATTAATATCATGTGTTTTCCATCCAATTCTTATATATTTAAGTCGATTCTATAGAGTATTTCTAACATTACTCGTGTGCGATCCATATCCGTTTTACATCTGTATCCATTTTTCAAGGATATGGTAAGATAGTTTTAATATTCGTCAATATCCGTATCCGCATCCATATTCGTATTTAAAAACGGATAAGGATATGGTAATACCTATATCCGTATCCGTATCCGACCGATTGCATCCCTAGTGAGCATAGTTCTGTAGCAACAACTTGTTTTCCTTGTAGTGGCAGTCGTATGAAACAATTTTATTCTTGATATGATAATTATGAAAATACTTTTGATTTATTTGTTACCTACACAAGTCAAACGATTTTACACTATTATCCTCTTTCACATAATAATAAGTAACTAATCCACGTTGCATATAATAGGCTGCTTTATATTATTGTTAATCAAAAAAGTAAATATTACAAAGAAATTGTTGGAAGACCGGCAACAAGCTGCGCCGTCAATCCCTTTTGGATGACAAATCCAATTCTTCGGATCACAACATCCATAAACCCGGGGACCATAACATTACTATGCATAATTTTTTGGACCCTCTTAAGGAGCTCTACAACTTCAGACGCAAGAAGTCAAAGGTATCAACAATCCCTTTTGCCTTATGTTGTTAGAAGATTTTTCTATACATGTCTATGAATATTTAGGAGGAATTTGTGACATGATTGATTAGCTTTTTAATAGGAGTTTTTCCACCACGACTCCTAAAATTTTTTGATCACGTCATAATCACTGATATCGTCAGATTCACCTCATGACCATGCGGACTTGTCAACTTTACACTAAAATCTTCACATTTACCTCAGGGTCGTCATTGCAGAAAAAAAGTGTGGCAGGGGTTGTGAAGGAAGAAGAACAAGATTACAGGGGTCGCATGTAAATATGAAGATTTCGTGAGTTGTCATGTAATTGTAAAAGTTTAGACGGTTGTATTGTAAAAATATCCTATTTTATAATAGTTATACCTATGGTTATCTGTTAGAAAGTAATTCTAAAGTATTATATAATTACAACAAAGTGGATCTGTAGCTGTTTTTTTAAATCCGTCACTATATAGTACATCGTTTAATATATACAATATTATTCTTTGTGAATTTTTTTATTCTTGAAATTAGTAACGAATATAATATTAGTTGCTACATCGTAACTGGATGTGGTCCATATAACAAGACTTTTCTGTTTTTATTTTTTGAAATTTAAATAGGGATATTTACACCCATAATCCTGAGTAGTTTCGTAATTACCCCAGAAACCCTCGACAATCATGAATTACATCAAGAACCTCGAATAACCGCTCCGTTTTACACACATAACCTTCCGTTAGTTTTTTCTATTAACTCAACCGGATAGCAGGGTTAATCTAACCCATTACTGATCTAACGTCTAAGATTAATAAAAGAAAAAAACGAAGGGGAGGAGGTCGGCACGACGTGGGCGGTGGAGGAGGTGCGAGATGGGGGCGTTCAGAGGGGGGCTTCCAGAATGAGGCTCGAGCACGGGCGGCCGTGGGGGCTTCCCGGGGGTCTGGAGGTCGAGCTTTGCACAAGGCGGTTGGGGTGTTCGGGGACAGGCGGAGGGCTGGAGATCTGCAGGCGCGCGGGAAGCAGGAGAGAGTTTGCAGGCGTGCGGGGAGCAGGAGAGGGGCTTTGCACGAGGAGGTCTCGGGCGGGGGAGTGGGGTTGGTCCCGGGCAGGCGCGCAGGGAGCAGGAGGAAGATGCGACGCGGAGCAGCGCATCTCGCGCGCGGCGCGGAGAGGGGCTTTGCACGAGGAGACGTGCGTATCGCGTGCGGCGCGGAGAGGGGCTTTGCACGAGGAGGTCCCGGTCAGGTGCGCAGTTGCACGAGGGCTTTGCACGAGATGTCGGCAAGATGATCTGGACCGTGCAGCAGGAGGAAGGCATAGGCACATGCGATGCGGAGAGGGCTTTGCACGAGGAGGTCCCGGGGGGGGGGGGGGGGGTTGGGGGGGCTGGCTTTGCACGAGGAGGTCCGGGGGGGAGGATGGGGAGGCAGGCGAGCTGGTCTGGACCGTGCAGCAGGACGAAGATGCGAGGCGGAGGCGCGCATCTCGCGTGCAGCGCGGAGGGGGAGCAGGAGCCAGATGCGGGGTGGGGCTCGATGCTGGAGCTCGCAGGCGGGGAGAGGATGTGCGCAGTCTCGCATGCAGGGGCGGAGGCGATTGAGGGGAGAGGGGGACGCCGGGGGGGGGGGGGGGGGTTGCAAGCGATGGTGGCATGGGATTGCAGGCACGGGCGGAGGAGCAGGCGATTGGGGGAAGGGGGAGGGGGTGGTTGCAGGCGATGGTGGCAGGTGATTGCAGGCAACAGACGTGAACGGGAAAGCGATGGAGGCAGTTGCTCCGGGAGGGAAGGGGGGGGTGTCAAGATTGCATGCGATGGAGGTTGCAGGCAATTGGGGAAGGAGATGGGGGTTCTTTTTGGGAATGTGATTTTATTGGAAGGGTAAAATTGTCTAAAATATATGAAATCTGTCAAAGTTAACGGCATAAATTGACGGAAGTTGACACAGGGTTATGCCATGTAAAGGTTAAACATTATTCGGGGTTCTGAGTGTAATTTCGTGGTTATCGAGGGTATATGGGGTAATTACGGAACTACTCAAGATTATGGGGGTAAATATCCCATTTAAATAATGGTTATTGATTTTGAACTAAAAAATCAGTGCGGTTAGCTGAAGTTTTGAAAATTTGTATGGCATTCATCTCTAATTTTACGTATAAAAATGGTTTTGTAATGAACAATTTCATTGTTATATATTTATCAATGAATGATATAATGACATATTTCATAAAAATAATTGTTATATATCCATTTTGCTATGACATCTCATGAGATGTTTTGATAAGGGATTTTTACCCGACAGACCCTATAATCTTTTGCAATTACCTCTACAACCTTTGAAACATCGTAATTCCTCCCCCGACCTCGTAAAATTGCCCCGTCTTACCCAACAAACCCTGTCGTCAAA